>PITA01016786.1:0-45409 GCA_004023965.1 Spilogale gracilis
TACAAGAGAAAAGTCTTTAACTTCCTGTTTTTCCTTCCCTGTCTCCTTCTACAAATCTTCTTTGTGTGATATAGGGATGGTACATCTTTGGCAAGATGAAAAGAGAAGAAATTTTTTATGCTGATTTCTAAGCCAAATTAATTTTGACTATTTTGTCAATTCCTAGTCTCCTGGTCACCAAGAAGAAAACATGAAATATTAATCTTGGAAATTTGTAGACCATTCAGTACAAAGTGATGACATATATTTATGAGTTAATGAGTTAATTCTCTTTACAGAGTCCAAAGGAGGTAGAAAGTTGATGGAGGTCCAGAAGCTAAAAAAGCAACACTGTTAAGGAACACAATATTTTTTATTCTTTATACAGATGAACACAGGTACCATTTTTTCCAAGTAGTAGTCTCACATTTAAGTAACAACTACATGTGAAGAGATGATTTATACAATGCACAATACATAAAAATTGAGTTTCATCAGTTTGATCATGACACTTTATTTAATCAAGAGGACAATAGCAGTTAGAACATAGCTGAGCAATATTTTTAGTCCGATGATTTTTAGATGCAAATGAGGACCTGGAAGATACTGATAAAGGTTAAAAGGAAAGAGCCTATAGAAACAGAGGAGAAGAAAGTCATACATATTGTAGAATCTCTAGGCATGGTTTAGAGAAAGAAAGGCAAACATGATAAGGCCTGAAATACTTCTCTGAGTAAGAGGAACCACAAAATGATTCTTCACTTAAAAAAAAAAAACTCACAATTTTATTATTATTATAATACTATAAGGTTTATATCTAGATGATAAATGCAGAAACATTTGACTATAAAGGAATCCCTGTGAAAAGTGACTTTCTTCCTTTACACAGAAGAAGAAAGAGGAAATAAGTAGCAGAAAACAGGAAGTAAGAACCTGGATAAATGGAAATGTGGCAACAAAACCAATATGAAGGCAATTTTATAGGTCCCAGAATCTTCAGAGTATTGGAGGAAAATATATGCTTTCCCTACGTTCATTCTCTTCTCAGTTTTCCCAACTCTATCTCTTATAGTAACAGGGTGTGTTGTTTGCTCTTTGTTTGTTACTTGGTCCCCATCAACCCCGTAACATTATCCCTGACACACATGTATGAAGTTGCCTTACCCAAGATTTGCTCAGGTAACCACCCTTCCTCTATGGAATTTAGAGCACTTCATGGACAATGCTTTGGTAATCAAATTAGGAGATAGAAGAATTAACAGTCAGAAAATGTTGAATTCCTATATAAAGAAAGGAAATAATGATAATTATGATATTGTAAGTTTTACAAAATTCTTTTTAAAAAAAATACTTTTATTTATCTTATTTATCATGGTGACACAATAAGATATTCACAGTTGGATAACACTTCTTTTTCACATTTGAGCAAAATAAAGCTTAGACAAGGTTAAGTGACTTGGCCATGTTCACAGATAATAGAGCCAGCTTTTGGTTCCAAGCTATGTCTATCTTCATTAAGCATCTATTGCTATATAGCTAATTATCCTCAAGTGGCTTAATATAGCACTAAATACTTTTTACATTCACGAGGTTCTGTGGTTTAGGAACTTGAGAGTGACTTAGCTGGGTGGTCCTGGTTCAGGGTATTCCATCAGTTTGCCATTTTGATACTGGTAGTAGTTGTTGCCAACTGAAGGCATACCTAGTTTTGGAAAATCTGTTTCCAAGATGGCTCACTCATGTGACTGTCAAGTTGGTGCTGGCTTTTGGTAGGAGACCTTAATTACTCACCATGTGGACCACTGCATATGGCTACTTCAGTGTATTCACAACACGGCAGCTAGCATCCTGCAGGCAGGTGCTCCAAGGACAGGGGACATGTGCTTTTCCTGCCTAGCATCAGAAGTCATCCCTCCATAATTTTTGCAATATCCTATTCATTACATAGATCAGTCTTATCTAATGTGGGGGTCAGTGGGGATTATTGGAAGCCATTCAGGTCTGGCTAACATAAGTAACTATATTATAAGTTGACTTTATGATCCTTTTACATCCTTTTTTACTTCCATTTCTAGGTTTTTGGTTTGTTTTACTTCCATTTTTAGGTTTATGTTTTTAAAACCATATCATCATTTGGGTTGTAATTTCACATACTTGCTTTGCTTTTTTTACCATTTGTCTTAAGTACACAAACTGCATCCAGAGCTCCCTGAGGGCAAGCACTGGAACTTTCACCTTTTAACTGTTTATGGTTTTTTTTAATAGTATTTTGGGCATAATGGATTCTTCATTGACCCCGAGTAAAAGAAGAACTATACATGAGTGAGTAAACTAAGAAGAAACGAAGATATTTAATTTGTCAACAGATAGGTCAGAATCAGGTTTAAAATTACAGAATTTCAGATTTTGACTCAAGAGTGCCAGAAATTGGGCGCCTGGGTGGCTCAGTGGGTTAAAGCCTCTGCCTTTAGCTCAGGTCATGATCTCAGGGTCCTGGGATCAAGGCCCACATCAGGCTCTCCGCTCAGCAGGGAGCCTGCTTCCTCCTCTCTCTGCCTGCCTCTCTGCCTACTTGTGATCTCTCTCTTTGTCAAATAAATAAATAAAATCTTTAAAAAAAAAAAAAAAAAAAAAGAGTGCCAGAAATTTTTGGCAAGGTCCCAGAGCAGATCAGATTTGCCTACCATTTCAAAACCCCAGCCCAAGTAGGTTTATTAGTAAATTGCCTTTTAGGTTTATTAGTCTCCCTATTTCAGTTCACTTTAGGACTTTTTACATGAAAATCATGTAAAAAAGTAATGACACAATAACATAATAAAACTAAAATATTCCAGAAGAAAATGCCCAGAAAATGTTCATTTTTCTATGAATTAGAAACTTCCTGAAATAATAAGAGGAATATATTGACTTATTCATTGCCATAGAGAACGTAAACTGATTTCAGGTAGTTTAAGATGCTTTGGAAGATTGTGCATTAAAACGAGAACCAACTGCTTGAGGAAAGTTAGGAGACTTTTTTCTCTTCATTAGAAATAAACAAAGTGATCCTTTCTACTCATTCCATATGTTCATGTTTCAAAACAGGGAAATATTTTTTTTCCAAAATAGATCCTCTTACTTCCTAATAAACTAGCATTGGGTTTGACAAAGAAGAGGCAAAGAGAATACTGGGAAGAACAGAGAAACAGGAAAAAAAATAGAAATTTTTAAAATTAAGAAAATTAAAAATATAAAAAATCTCCACTACTGTCTTTTAGTAAATTATTCACAAAAGCCTTTGTTATCCCTCTCCAAATGACACTGTTCTAAACACAGGCTTAAAATTTGGAGATCACCAGGACCATCATATACCAGTTTTGTTAGTCCCCCACTCTCCATATATGCATATTTATTTTGTTTTGAAACAGCTTTAAAAAAAAAAAGAAAGAAACAGCTTTATTGAGGTATAATTGACTTATAATAAGTGCACAGATTTAAAGTACATTTTGATATATGTACACATCTGTGAAACTATCAATGTAATGAAGATAACAAACATATCTATAACTCCCCAAAGTCCCAGTGTGCCACTTATTAATCTCTTCTTCATGTCTCTTGTCCCATTCTCACTGTCTGAACCTCTAACAACCACACTGCTCTACTTTCTGTTACTATAAATTTATTTTTGTTTTCTAGAATTTTGTATACCTGGAAGGAATCAAATATTTTTTGGCCTGGTTTTATAATATAATAGTTGCCATATAGAATGTTAACATGTAATTATTTTGAGATTTATTCATGTTGTCACGTGTCAAAAATTTATTCACTTTTATTGCCAAGAAGTACTTCATTGTATGGATATGCCATAATTCGTTTATCGTTCACCTGTTAATGGACATTTGGCTTGTTTCCAGTTATTACAAATAAATATGTGTACATTTGTATTCAAGTCCTTGTATGAACAGATGTTTTCATTTGCCTTGATTAAATATGGAGGAATGGAATGATGGAATCTGTTGGCAAATATATGCTTAATATATATTTTTAATAACAATTTATTTTATCTTAAAACTGCTATGTTGTTTTCCAATGTGATTTTGCTATCTTCATTCCAACTGGTAATGCATCAAAGTTCTGGTTTCTCCACATCCTCAACAACACTGGGTAGTGTCTGTCTTTTTAAATTTGAGCCATCCTGTGAGGTAGGTAACAGTGTGTCATCATACGTTTAATTTGCATTGTTCTAGTGACTAATGACATAGAACAGCTTTCTGTGTGCTCATTTGTTATCCATGTAAGCTCCTGAAGTAGTATCACTTCAGATCCTTTGGCCAAATCTTATTTTTTTATTATTGAAATTTGAATAATTAAAAAATATTTTGGATAGGAGTTCTTTATGAGACATATGATTTGCAAGTATTTTCTCTCAGTATGTGGCTTATCTTTTCATTCTCATCACTGCCTTTTTAAAAAAAAAATATTTTATTTATTTATTTGACAGAGAGAAACACAGCTAGAGAGGGAACAGAAGCAGGGGCAGTGAGAGAGGGAGAAGTAGGACTGATCCTGGGACTCTGGGATCATGACCTGAGCTGAAGGCAGATGCTTAACCAACTGAGCCACCCAGGCGCCCCTCTACATTGCCTTTCAAAGAGCAGGGGGAGTTTTAAATTTTGATGAAGTCCAGTCTATAATTTTGTTCTTTTATGGATCATGCTTTTGATATTATCCCTAATTTGGTATTTTCCTTACACAAGTTCAGAAGGAAAGGTATTTCTACTTATTATAGAATTCCAGGTGGACATGTATTTGTCCTGTTAGCACCTTTTACATGTTTCATCCCTCACTCCTTTGGATGATTTTAAGGTTTTCTTTTTACCATTGACTTCAGTTGTGATGTACCCTAATGTAGTTTTCCTCAGGTGTATAAGTTTGACTTTTTAGGTCTATGGGTTTATAGTTCCATTATATGTGGAAAGATTTTGGCTATTCAATCTTTAAATATTTTTCTGTCTTTACTATGTTCATTCTTCTCCTTCAGGGCCTCCAAGCCTCTATTCTGCTTCAGTTTTAACATTATAATAATTCTTATCTGCATATAACTTCTCCGTGTGGAGTCAGAAGAATACTCCTTCTGTTGCATGCCTATGTAGCTGCTCACTGTCCACAGTTCCCTGATGGTATGTTCTTTTCCTTGCTTTTAGTCTTTTTTCTCTCTTTCATTTATCTCACTTGTTTAGTATCATCCCTGGACTCTATCCACCTAATGGTAGAGTGCCCTCCAACTCCAGTTTGACAACCAAGAATTTCTTTGAATATTTCCAAATGTCTCCCTGGGGATCAAAATCATCTCGGTTTGAGAATCACTCTTCTAGAACTCATTACTACATACTCCTGAAGCAAATCCTTTCTTTTCTTTCTTTCTGAATAATATATTTAGTTTCTCACATTCCATACATCTATTAAGAATTATTCTATAATAAAATAATCTTTATCTACTGTTTCTTAAAATATTTTTATTTAGTTGACACAAAATTTACATTAGTTGCAGGTGTACAACATAGTGATTTGACAGGTTTATACATTATGCTCTACTCACCCCAAGTGTAGCCACCATCTGTCACCACCATACAACGCTATAACAATGCCATTAGCTATATTCTTTACACTCTGCCTTTTATTCCCATGAATTACTCATCCCTTTCTAAGTACTCTACCTGAACTCCATGAATTACAAGGTTTCTCTTCTAGCCAGCAGGAGCAGGCACTGTTCTCAGCTTTATGGAATAGCAGACATTCTTTCCCTCAGTCTTTTCAAGTGGCTCTTTCCTTGGCCTCAGGTAGTTTCTTCATTTCCATGGACAGGTCAGCGCTCTGCTGAATGGGAACTTCTGCAGATCTCTAGCATTCCTTCTTTGTACAGCTCTCTCTTTGATTTCTTCCCCTGCAAATTCTAGCTGCATTTGTCTCCTCTTATTCCCGTCTCTGTCTTTTCAACTCATAATGGCTAAGTACCTCTTCCTTGTACTATAACCCAGAAACTCTCTCAAACCAGAAAGCTTGCATTCTTGTGAGCCTCATCTTGTTTGCTTCTGACCATCTATCTGGGATCACTGTACTTCATTTTTTAATAATATCCAGTATGTTTCATTTTATATATTTTGTCATGACTTTTGGTTATTTTAAGCAAGAAAATAAATCTGGTCCCTATTATTCCATCTTGTCTGAAATAGGTGTCTCTGCATTTTCTTTAACCTATCTATTTTACCTCTTTTCCCCATTCTAATATCTCTCCTTTGATTCAGCCACTTTATTTTTCCTTTGTTCTTCCTATCAACTGCTATCTTCATGATAAACAATGAGAGAGTACCTGGAGTTTTAGAAATATCTATATGAGTTATTAGCATGTAGCTTTTATAAATTTATGGAATTGGGTCAGCTTGCCTATATAAAAAGTAGAGAGAAAAATGACTTGGAATTTATTCCTCTCTATGTGATGTTCAAATTAATATTTTTATACAAATAATTTCACATATATTTGCATGCAGGATGACCTCAGCTGTGTGCTTATCCCCTTTTTAAGTATGAATAAACTTTGAGTACCAGGACTATGGCTTCTCCCTCATCTGTTATCCCAGTAGGAATTATGTAGTTAATGAGAAAACTGATGAGTAGTGAATTTAGCATTGTAGATACAGGGTAGAGGAGAGAAGGGAATCTGAAAAGATACTGCCTACCTTGTCATTATTTTACCTCAGCAATCAAGTTGAATTATTGCAATCCTAATCAGAATAGATTTTTATCTTTACTAAGAAATAAATATCAATCAAAATAAATATTTAGATGAACTTTTAGTTGGTTATGTATCTCCAAAGCATTAAGACTTCCATGTGTATAAGTTTACCATAATCAAGACACATGCATGTTTGTATGCAGTGCCCTGAAACAACTCACTTAAACTTTATGGAATGTGGTCATTTGGATGGTTTATGGGTATTTGGGTTATATACTATAACTGAAAAAAAAAAACCCACACTTGATCTTATAATATGCACAGCCTGTAATGGTGAAATCAAATGTACATATCAATATGGAAGGTCCTTTTTAAAAATCTAATTGTTACAAGAATTCCAGTCTTTTTTTTTTTCTTTTTAAGAATTCCAGTCTTGCCTAGACAGAGGTCCTAATTTGTTTGGTGAATGCTTTGATAATTCTAGCAACAGGCTAAGAAGCATGGAGTCTTCTGAAACCTTGGGTTCTGAGTAACTGGTGGAGTTGCTCTGTGTTAAAAAGTTTAGGGATACTTTTCTTTCAGAAAAGAGAAGGGAGAGACTAACAGAGGACAAGAACTTTTGGGATGGGGTCAAGGAGATGAGAAATATAAAGAAAGTTTTTGAGAGAAGACAAATATTTGATGTGTCTCCATTACATCATTTGCTATTTAGTATACAAAATAGCCATCCCTTTCTGTTTTATGAAGCATTTAGTGAAGTCAACATGGCTCCTAGAGATTTAGGGAACAGCTTTTCTTTCCTCAGGATATGATGAAGTTCAGAGTCTCAATTAGGGATTGGGATGAGACAAACCCAGAACTTTCCAAAGGGGCATAGTTTTATAGGACAAGTATAGTTTTACAGAAACATTGAAGCCTTAGGTACTCTGGATACCATTAAGAATATTTGGGTAAGTTACTAATTAACCAAAATTTTATGGGACTTTTTTCATATTGGATTAGAAAGCCTCCTATTCTGTAGAGCATGACAAATAACACAGATCACTTTGCTAATCGTCTTATTATTTCAACAAGCAAAGCAGATTTAGGCAAAGACCTTTTCATTACTTTACCTTCTAGGATTATTTTGAAGATTATATTTATAAATTTATATCAGAATGTTTCTAGACAACTTTCTGTGGAATTCGTATAGCTCTGGGCCAAATGCCTTACTACTATCTACCAGTTTCACTTAGGTTTTTTGCATAATTCTAAAGTGAAGTTGATGGCGCCTAATGTTTCTATAAGTTATAGAGTTTTCTGTTTTTGTTGTATGTGTTGTTTTTTAAAGGCAAAGGCTTTTCTCCAAAGAACAGAAGAAGATTGGATAATAGAAAAGCACAATTTTTTTTTAGAGGTGGACTCCCTGTTGATAAAGTGGAATGGACTTTGACATTGTCATAGTCTTTTTAGATGAGTGGAAAACATTTCAGTGCTTTCAAAATAAGGGAATGAAAGGCAACTTCCTATAAGAATTTTTTTAAACAAGATTAAAATAGCATAAGGCATTTAATTCCTCATTGTTACTGCACTTAGTTCAGGTTTGAGAAATACATGATAATTATCTATGCTGTCTGATGACTCACTAATAAATATGATACTGATAAGTAAAGTGGAAAGTTGTTTAAAGAGTGGCTTAGAGAAACTCTTTCAACATTTGTATTTATATTAGGATCAACACAGCAATAGTATTATGCAAAAAACATATTTTAACTGGACTTCCACTTAATTTTGTTTTTAAAAACTGTCAATAACCAGGTAATGTGTGCTCCCTTCCCATCAGTCATTTTACCTGAAAATGTTCACATTTTTTTCTTTTGACTTTATATGATAGAATCACATTTTATTTTAGGCCAAAGGATGGACTAACTAGCTGATGTCTTGATGACCAGGATACAAATTTTTTAGTAGGAAATCTTTTGAGTGCAGGCTGCCTAGATGATACTAACAGTGATGGTAGGTGGGAACATTCCTTAATTTTGAGTTAAACATAACTTTTTAATTTGAGACATCACCAGATAGCACTGCATCTAGTTCATGAGATTATTTCTGTTGTCTAGTTGTTAATCTCTTTCAGTTGTACCATATCCCCATCTTGTTGTAGAGGCCCAAAAATTTTTATTAATTTTCTTGGAAAATCAAACTATAGACTTAAAGTAACAAAAGATTACTTTTATTCTAAGATTCTAAGTAATATCTAATCTGATTCAGTTTTTCAGTTATTTCCTATAAGTCATCTCATGTTTTTTTCTTTTTTTGTAAATAGAAATGAAGAAACTAAAGATCGGAAAGGCCAAGTGACCTGCCCTAGATCACAAAACTACCAAATAGATGAGTCAGCCATTTAAGAAGGCATAATTCCAATTTCTGTGTTCCTTTCGTAGTATAAATATGGACATATTGAACAAGGTAATGTGGTGGAATTTGGGATACTAGTCCTCATATAGTTGGACCTCATATAATTGGATGAGAGTTAACTCATCCACATTATTGAGGGACCCCTCAAAATAGACAGTCTTTAACCTCAAGGTGCTGAGAGATTATTACAGGAATGGGAGCATACAATTAGGTATACTACAGGCTTTTTGGATAAGTGCCATACCTTATCATGATATGTTATGAAAATCATTAAAAAGTTCTGAGACCAAAGAGGAGAGACCTACTATAATTACCAAAGAACATTGTAAGATGAAAAGATATGTTAATAGAAAGACCACTGTAGTTTTTTAGTCATTGTGTGAGAGATGATAAATTCTTAAATGATAAACTGTGGCAATGATAGTGGAAAAAAGGGAAGATTCACACATTCTGGAAACACATTGCAGAGATAGTTACAGGAGAATCAACACCCATCTCAAAAAGAGCCTGTGTTAGTTTTCTACTGCTCCATGACAAGTGAATTGCCACCAAATTCACAGCTTAAAACAATACCCATTTATTAGCTCATAGCTCTGTAGGTCAGAAGTACAAGTAGGTTTATCTGGGTCCTGTGCTCAGAATCTACAAGGCTAATAAATATCAAGGTCATAGCCAGGTCATTTTCTCATTTGGGTTTAGGGTTCTCTTTCAAATTCAGATGCTTGTAGAAGAAATTATTTTCTTGTGGTTGTAGGACTGAGGTTCCTATTTCCTTGCTCTAGTCAGCCAAGGTTGCTCTCAGCTTCTAGAAGTCGCCAGTCTTCTTTGCCGCATGGTCCCTTCCATCTCCAAACCCAGCAATGGAGAATCTCCCTCACATCAGATCTCTTCATACTTTTTTCAGTCTTTCTATCAGAAAGAAATTAATTCCTTTTATGGACTTTTACTTGATTAGGGTAATCTCCCTATTTTAAGATCAACTGCTTTGCTACCTTATTAAACTATAAAATCTCTTTATACAAGCATCTAGATTGATGTTTGACTGAATAACTGAGAGCATGTGTGTATACCAGGTGCAACAGTCTCGGGTTTCTTCTTAGAATTCTACCTACCACTAGCCTGAGAAAATAGTGGGAAGAAGAAGAAAGCTTAATGTAACTTCAACGTTTTTAGAAGCTGTGCCTTTCAGAAAAGGTAATGGTCAGTTTAATTGAGTTAATAAGTACAGAATTTGGAGTGGATTGAGTTCAAGGTACTGAGCTTAATTAAGGTCACTTTGAATTTGAGGTTCCAGTGAAATAGGATATCTAGAAATCAGCTGTAACTCATTCTGGAGCCTAGGGGATAGGTGATGGATATTTGTGAATTATTAAAATTTTTGTGAACAAGTTCATCTTAGAGATGATTTAGTGAGAAAAATTTCAAATTGATTGGAATTTAGATGAATTGTTTCACTTGCAGTGTAAACAGAGAAAGAGAAAAAGCAAAGAAAGCAGAGAAGAAAGATGATAACAGAGAGCTATATTAATAATCTTGGTTTCTTTATAGCCCATAAGCCTTCTGAAAGCAAGAAGGCTATCTTGCTTACTGTTACATCTTTGTTTTATTTAAGTTCAATTAGCTAACATATAGTACATCATTAGTTTCAGATGTAGAGTTCAGTAATTCTTCAGTTGTATATAACACCCAGTGCTTATCTCATCATAGGCCCTCCTTAATGCCCATCACCCAGTTACCCCATCACCTCACCCATCTTCCCTCCAGTAGCCCTCAGTTTGTTTCCCATAGTTAAGAGTCTCTCATGGTTTATCTCCCTCTCTGATTACTTCCCATTCAGTTTTCCCTCCCTTTCTCTATGATTTTCTGCACTGTTTCTTATTTCCACATATGAGTGAAAACATATAATTGTCTTTCTCTGATTAACTTATTTATCTCAGCATAATACCCTCCAGTTACATCCACATTGTTATAAATGGTAGGTATTCATCCTTTCTGATGGCTGTTATATATTTAATATTCAGCGTGTGCTTAACACAGAGTAAATACTCAGTAAATATTTATTGAAAGACTTGAATGAGGGAGTGAATACATTCTCATGAAGCCATGGGTGGGAGATGCCCAAAATTGCAGAGAAGGTAAGTGAAATGGGAACAAAGAAAATCAATGGATTTGGCAACAGGGAGATAATTCATGCATTTTTTAAAACTTTTATTTATTTATTTGACACATAGAGAGTGAAAGAGCACATGAAGAGGACTCAGTTGTTAAGTGTCCGCCTTCAGCTCAGGTCATGATCCCAGGATCCTGGGATCGAGCCCCACATCAGACTCCCTGCTTCTGCTGTCCAGCTCTCTGGACAGCTGTCCCTGCTTCTGCTCTCTCTCTGACAAAGAAATAAATAAAAAATTTGAAAAAAAAAAAAGAGCAAAAGAGAGAGAACTTATGCAGGCAGGCAGAGGGAAAAGGAGAAACAGACTCCCTGCCAAGCAGAGAGCCCAACATGGGACTCAATCCCAGGACCCTGAGATCATGGCCTGAGTTAAAAGCAGTCACTTAGTCAACGGAGTCACCCAGGCACCCCTAATTCATGCATTCTTAAAATCATTTTCAATACAATGGTAAAAATGGATATTGGGTTATAAAGATTAATAATTTGTAAATAAGTATTCTAAGAAAAAGTAAGAAGTGGGAATTAAGTTTGTCATTAAATGTAAGAGGAGCTTTAAAAGGTAGTTTAAAGTGGGAAGTCAGTCATATATCAGGAAGAAATGTCTGTGTCTGTGTGTATATGTATTTGCATGTGCTTAGGGTTGGAATATATTTGAGTATGTATTTTGGTCAGAAGGTCGGAATTAGAAGGAATAGAAGAGACTAAGGAAATTAGTAAGAGGAAGGAAGTAATGGCAACCAGATTTTTACTGATATTTATTTATTGATAAATATTTATTACATACCTCTTATATAATGGGCACTAGTGAAGTGATTAGAATATACTTGCATTTTGGGGGTGCTTGTATTCTAATGGAAAACAGAATATAAAATATAACATAAAAATGAGTATAATGAAGATCTGTGTAAATAAAGGTCACGTGAGGCAGACTATGAGAATGAAGGAAAGTGAAAGATACTGATGCCTGAAAACACAGGATGGAGATATTGTTACTGCAGAGAGTTGATGCCAACAAAGGCAGGTAAATAGGAAATTGTGATGCTTCTGAGTAACTTGTTACGATTAAAACATGGTCAGCAAGGGAAGGGTATTACATGAGAAATGCAGGAAAAGGTTAAATCATACAGTTTTTATTTTTCTCCTGAAGGTATGGACATTTATTCAAGAGTTTCAAGCAGTGGCACAGGAAACAGAGATGGACATGTTAAATAGAAGTAGATATAGGTCTACCGACTGCCTGGATATAAGGGATGTGGGCAAGAGATGTCATGTGGCTTGATAGCAATGATTAGGATTGACAAATCTGACACATGAGTAAATTTTAGGGCAGTTCTGAGGTACTTATGGAACATTCGAGGGAAGATATAATCAGCTGAAAATACCATGTCTATGTAGTTCAAAATGAGGACAGAACTTTTGAAATACTCAGCACTGATAAAATCTTAGAAGACATTCAAAGGAATAAGATCAAGGTAGAAAATTAGCCTCAGAAAAGAACTTGAGGGGCACCTGTGTGGCTCAGTCATTAAACGTCTGCCTTCGTCTCAGGTCATGATCCCAGAGTCCTGGGATCGAGCTCTGCGTTGGGCTCCCTGCTTGGCAGGAAGCCTACTTCTCTCTCTCTCACTCCCCTTGCTGTGTTCTCTCTCTAGCTGTGTTTCTCTCTGTCAAATAAATAAATAAAATCTTAAAAAAAGAAAAGTAAAAGAACTTGAAATGAATTAAAGCTGTTGTACAATAAGGAAATAGATGGATAAAGGAATATGACCATTTCAAGACAAAGTCTAATGAGACCATGAAACAGTCCATAACAGACTTTATCTGTGACATATTAAGCAAGGATGTCTGGTAAGGTTGAGGGAAGGAAATTGGGAGGGTGAGGAATGTCAAGATGTCTGCAAAAGTTGTTAGGGGAAATAAAAAAGAGTTATTAGGGCAAGTTTAGAAGTTTAGGTGGGGACCTATCTGAAGAGGATAAAACAGAGGAACAGGAAGGCATAAAGAAACTAATCAGTTTGGTTTGGTTGTATTACTCAATATTCATCTCAGAAAAGGAGACAAAGATCAACTAGGTTAATCCCGAATAGGGACTTGACATGATAGGTGCTAGAAAAGGTAAATGTGTCTTTCTCTTTTTGAGGGTTTTAGTTGAAGTATTTGACTATAAGAGGCTGATAAACAGAAAATTCAAAATATTGAAAATCACAGAAAAACCCAAGGACAGGATTGGTTGATTTAAGAAAATCTGAGAATTTGAAGCATAGGAAGTGGTAATCAGAGAAGAGTACTTGAGAGATTTTGTGTTTTGAGTTGGAGTACTTTAAAGTAATTTGAGTTTATAAAGTGGAGAAAATATGAAATTCAGAGATGATTCAGGAGATCAGTGGTCTGTAAAGACTGAAGGTCTTTACAGTCATTCTCAACTAGGAGTGATTTCATCATTCTAGGTAGGGTTGCCAAATAAAATACAGAACACTCAGTTAAATCTGAGTATCAGATAAGCAACAAGTAACTTTTAAAACATATATATGTCCTAAATGTATGTGATATATTTATGTTAAAAAAAATGTTGTTTATCTGAAATTCAAATTTAACTGGGTTCCCTGCATGTCTATTTACCAAACCTGTCAGTCCTACAGCAGAGGATATTTGGCAGTTTTGGTCGAAGGGATGCTATTGGCATCTAGGGGGTAGAGGCCAGGGAGGCAATGCGCAGGACAGCCCCCACAACCACAAAAGAATTACACACTTCAAAGTTTCACTAGTGCCAAGGTCAAGAAGCCTTGGCTTACTGTAACTTTTTCAGAGAAGCTTTCCCTGAAAAAAAAAAACAAAAACAACTTTCGGGTGCCTGGGTGGCTCAGTGGGTTAAAGCCTCTGCTTTTTTTTGCTTTTTTTTTTTTTTAATATTTTATTTATTTATTTGACAGAGAGAAACACAGCCAGAGAGGGAACACAAGCAGAGGGACTGAGGGAGGGAGAAGCAGGCTTCCCGCCGAGCAGGGAGCCCTATGTGGGACTCTATCCCAGGTCTCGTCTCCAGGATCATGACCTGAGCCGATGGCAGTTGCTTAACCAACTGAGCCACCCAGGCGCCCCAAAGCCTCTGCTTTTGGCTCAGGTCATGATCTCAGGGTCTTGGGATTGAGGCCCGCATCAGGCTCTCTGCTTGGCAGGGAGCCTGCTTTCTCCTCTCTCTCTGCCTGCCTCTCTGCCTACTTGTGATCTCTCTCTCTCTGTGAAATAAATAAAACCTTAAAAAAAAACCCAAAACTTTCTTCTTTATACAAACCTTCATGATACCCATGTTTATATTATAACTTAATCAGTATTTTTGGATAGGTTCTCTCTCTTTCTCTCTCTCTCTATATATATAGAGAGAGATGAATATATATATATATGAAAATGTGTATATAACAGAATTGTATTCTCCTAGGTAGTATGTACTTATGAGAGTTGCAATAAAATATTTACTTGTTCAAGGACAATTTCTCACATGATATTAGAAGCCCCAAGAGGGATGTGATCTTAATTCTTAATCCTGTGCTAATGCACAAAATAAAGGTGCAATAAATATTTATTGAATGTGTGAATGACAAAGGGGCCCTGAACTCACCTGGGATGATGAGATAAATGAGAATGAGAAACATACAGTTAAACAGGTGCCAAAGTTCCTATGGAGGATAGACCAAGATTTTGGAAGAGGACAAACAATGATGAACTGACAAGAAGAAAGTATAACAATCAGATCTAATGTTTCCAGGGAGAGGCTCCAACATCCTGACAGGAATATCACTATTAGAAATTTTATATAGTCATGAATATAATTAATTAAAAATTAGTGAGAACTTGTTAGTTCTAGTTAGTGCCAAAGAGTTTTAATTCTTCAGAGTGACTTTTTATCTTCAAAGTACATTCAGAATTTTGAAATGTAATAGAACACCTGGGACTGCTTCGAAAATATTAATTTGTTGGGTCAATGGCTGAAAGACCAGAAAGTCCCTGAAATATTACTACAAATTGCACTTTCACAGTGCCACTCTGAAACTCTGAAAAAGTCCTCTATGATCTTTTAAAAAAATAACGACATTTTTATTGGGTTTCTTTAATGTGAAACTAGGAATTTAGAATTTATGATACCTTGCACTTCATCATGACAACTACTTATTCCTTAAATGCATTTGCTACTCTAAGTATAAATCTTTCTCAAAAGCCTGAGTTGGCTTTGTTGTTTCTTCTATTTATTGCTGAAAGTATCATTTTTCAGATATTTATAGGAATATAGTGGTTTATTTCATTACCAGAAGGCACTGTTAAACAAGAAGTTTTAATCATTCTGCCATAAGGATATCTATTTTTCTTATTTTGCATAATGAATAAATCAGTCACTTAAATAGCACTCATTAAATAACCAGAAGTTTCGGTCTTTCTGTAGCATTAGCATACATATTAATTTATATATATTAATACAGTTAAATATTTAATGAGCATCATGTTTTCATAAGCTCTCTCTTGGCTAGGAATGAAGGGGGATGAAATGAGAGTTCCTACCTTCATGAAGTTTGCTATCAGGCAGGAGAGTCATTTAGTAAATAAATTATTGCAAAATAATAGTTTATGTATAATATAAAATTATTTTGAATACATAATGAATATGGTTAATAACATATATGCTGGGAACACTGTGGCAGTTATGGATGCAGCATAACAAATTACTCCAAAATATAATAGCTTGAAACAGTTTATTATTTCCCCATGACATTTGATAGTCACCCAGCTGGCTTATACTGGCTCAGGGTATCCTATGAGACTGCAGTTAATAAGTCAGCTGGGGATATTGTTATGGGAGTCTTGCCTGAACGATCCACTTTAAAAGTGGCTTACTCCCATGGCTATTGGCAAGAGCCCTTACCATGTTGAGAGTTCTTTACCACGTTGGCTTCTCCATAGGACCGCCTGAGAGTTCTCATCATAAGGCCACTGGCTTCTCAAGAGTGAATGATCTAATAATAAGACAGACAGCAATCAGGAAGCCACAAAAGCTTTTGTGATCTAATCTCTTAAGTTACTCCATGTCATGTCACCATATTCTGTTTGAGAAACAGGTCACTAAGGACAGGCCACATTCAAGAAACGAAGGAGTGTAATTAGGTTTTACCTTTGAAAAGAGGAGTATCAAATAATTTGTGGATATAGCTGAATATCATTATATCTCTTCGAGTCTGAGGCATGGAAAAAATGCTTTCCTGGTAACATGGCATTATGCTAAGAATGGAGGGACAAACAGATTTATGACTCCACAATAAGTGAAGGGTGAAAGATCAAAATAGTTCCAGACACAGGGAACATGTACAGGTATCCAGAGACAGAAGAGAACATGTAAAGGAAAATGAAAAAAGAGAGAGAGAGAGGAAAACAAAAATGGTGTGGCTAAAGAGGCAGTAGTGGGAGGAGAGTTGTGAAGAGGCTGGGAAGCTAGAGAGAGAAACTGGGATGAACTGACAGAGCCTATAGATTAGGTTAAGAATTTTATACACCATCCTAAGGCAATGGGAAGCCTTTGAAGGGTTTCATGTAGAAGAGGGACTCAAGTTGGGCAACATTTTACTAATAATACAGTACTCTTCTTTGTGGCCAGTGGACTGTATGGGTTAAGAGTGGATGCAGGGAAAGAGGTTAAAAGGTGATAACCTTGGCATTGAGACTTAGGATCAGGTGGTGACAATTGATGAAGGAAGAAAAGGACATATTCTAAATATATTTAGAAGGTCGGCTCTGTAGGACCTACTAACTAATTGGTAGTGGTAGGAAAGTGAGGTGAGGTGATGAAGATCCCTAGGTTTCTGCTTTGGGCAGTGGACAGGTGGTAGTGACACCATTTACTAAAAGCAGAAGCACTTGAAGAATAGATTTGAGGGCTAAGGGAAAAAAACATCACAAGTAAGATAGTGATGGTCCAATGAAATTGCTGTGAGATATGGGAAAATGATAGATGTAACTTTCCCAAATCACAGAGTTTGTTTTGGCAGAACTCACATCCTTGGATAGCCAGCCACAGGTAGTATCTACCACATTATGATTCTCTCTTGATGATCATTTCCCTGTTTTATTTCTATAGAGGGAGAAAAAGAGAGAATTAATATCATTTCCCTGAGAACTTTTTAAAGTTTACTGACCTATATTTGTATTTAAGGAGAGAGTTTTTTCTTAATGTATGACTGATTAAGGTAAAAGAGAAAAAAAAAAAACAAGACATAAGTATAGCACTTTCTTAGTTCTGTAGGGCTGATGTTTAAATATCATTTAATTGGGTTTTACCATGGGAGGAAAGTAGGTCAGAAAGATAGACTCTTCGGTGGGCTCCTGGACATAATCAAGTGGCAATAAATTATGGTCTGTCAGTTTTTGTTTTTTAAGGTTTTTATTTATTTATTTGACAGAGAGAAACATAGCTAGAGAGGGAACACAAGCAGAGGGAGTGAGAGAGGGAGAATTTGGCTTCCTACCTAACAGGGAGCCTGATGTGGGGATGTGGGACTCAATCTGGGGACTCTGGGATCACTACCAAGCTGAAGGCAGACACTTAACAACTGAGCCAGGTGTCCCGATCTGTTAGTTTTGTTGAAGAAAGGATACTACCTGTGGGGCATAGGGTTGGATGGCTTTTGCAATTTAAACCACCTTTGGTTATCGGCTTAGGGCAAATGTAGTCAGCTAGTGAAGAGTGGGAGAAAGAATTTTGATTTGCTAACATGTGGTATAAATAATTAACTAGGGAGATTAATAGTGGAGAGTGTTCAGGGTGCTTTGCTGTAGGAAGAAGATGGACTCAAGAATGCCTTCTGTCAACCTCATTTAGAATGTGGGAAGTTTGTTAGATTCGAGGCTTGTGAGAGCCAGATTGGATTATGGCCTTATATAGAAGGCAGTCCAAAGAAGTAGATGAGGTCATTTTAGGGATTTTATAAACCCTGATCTGAGACTTGATTGTCTCAGCAACCTTGGATGAACTAAGCAACTTTTCTGAATTTCACTTTTTTCCTTTGTAGTGCAGGAAAAATTACCTTCCTGGCATCTCTGCTGTTCTGTAGTCTATACCTCTGCCTATTTTATGATTTTTCTGTTCTCTTGCCCCATCATTCTGTTACTGTGGATATGTTGATACCATTAGGAGATCTGAGAAATACTTGGCTGAGTTGCATGTGCTAACTCACGTAAGTGATATTTATGGGACATCATCACTGACTGTGAGACCAGACAGATTATTAGCTGACTCATAGATTTAAAGATTGTCAGATGATCTGAAGAAAGACTGGAGACCAAAGCCTAGTCTAACTGGAAGCAAACCTGAAAGGCCCAATTAAAGAGAGTGCAGCGGTTTTCCTAAACACTAGAAGTCCCGTGAATCCATGTGTTCTGTATTTGTCTATAACCTAATAGATGTGGTAATAAAGACAAACATTTCATATATTCAGAAAGTATGATTGCCGGTTCTGATTGTAGCAATGACTAAATCATCATAATGTTGTATCATTGTCTTGCATGTCATGTTCAGAGTGAGACCACCTGGGTGCAAATACTATCTCAGACACTTAGAACCTGCATGTAATTGGGAAATGACTTCTATCCCCCTTAATCTCAGTTTTCTCATCTGTAAAATGTGGGTATTTATAGTACTTTCTCAAAGGGTCTTTTAAGGATCAAATTAAATATCACCTGTCTTACTTCGCCCAGTACTTAGCACTGACAGGTGATCAATAAATGCTTTATGTGGTTGTTACCTTCAACAACACATATGTGGGTGCCTATTGTAATATATTGGAGAGTTAGGAAGCAAGTATTCTTTCCCTTTAGGCTCGTCTTTGGGGGCAGAGTATGCTTCCTTAACATTGACTTTGGCTTGACCATGTTATTCGCTTTGATTATATTTACCTGAGTGGCTTGATATGAGCCAGAGTTTAAATGTGCCTGAATGCATTAGTGTGACTTTATTCCTAGATTTGCCTTAGGAAGAACATGTCTACATAGTGCTCGAAGAGAGTATGGCGACATGTAAAATGGTTTTGAGCCCCACTTAAAGACTTAAGTCCAGCCAATTCATAGCCTAAAAGTTGACCCACAAACACTAGGTGAGGAGGAGAAAACTATATTTTAAGCCCCTGAGTTTTCATGTGTTCTGTTATATAAGATCGTTCTAGCAATAGTTGACTTGCCTTTCATGCAACAGTGATTCATCATTAGTGAAGAAAGTATCAGGTACCCACTGCCTGTTTACTTGAACATCCTAAAGCAGAGCCACCAGCCAAACCCCCGTTAGATGAGCCAAACTAATTGTTATCTGAGTTTTGTGAGTGTTTTTTTATTGGGACAGCAGAGGGCTGATATTCCTACTTCATAACAGGTATAGGAAAGAAAACAAAATCGGTTGTGTTGTGGTATTTACATTCTAGTGAATAAATAATGATAAACTAGTGATAAATAACCCTATATGCAGACCAGATGCCCTCATTCCTGACCAGAATTGTTTATAAAAAATGATCCAGTTCACGGTTTTTAATTTTTCGCCAAAATATAAAGCTAAAGTATACACTCCTACATAATCCCCAGCATGTATTACAAAGGAAAGTGATAGAATATCTCCCTTAAAGAATTTGAAATATAGCATAGCCAGCCTTTTGGTTAAAGTATCTGGATATTTGCTTGCCTAAGGACAGGGGCAGGGACTAGAAAACTGAGATTATGCTGGTTTATGATTTTATTATTTTAAATGCCAGTTTGAATTGCAAGGTAGCTAGGCATTTTCTAAATAGTTTATAACAGTTTATAAAGGTAAAGGTGATAGAAGATAGATGATAGATAGATAGATAGATAGATAGATAGATAGATAGATGATAGATAGATAGATACAGTATTTCGTATTTCGTTTTATGCTGGTCCAGGTAAATGAGGTCACCAGCTTGGAAGGCTTTGTTCTTAAGAATTTAAAAATATAGCGAACAGCTTGATGAAACACCTAGTGCTGGGCACATAGTTTTATACCAGTTGGACACTTCCAGGTTCTAATCAATCAATTATACCTGAATGATAAGTTGATACACAGACACATTTATCCTTGTTCAGCCATTTAGTTCCACTGTATTACAACTTTTTTAAAAAGGGTTTTGAAATATGAATAGTCAAGCTGGAAATCAATGTTATGATTTTCATTTTTGTACTCGTAATTGGCAATCTAGAACTTCTTTTCCTATGTATATATATTCAAACATAGTGGGGAAGCACTAACCTTTTCCCAACTATATTTGAATATATGCAAGATAGCATATATGCAAGGGAGTTTTTTAAACATAGATGTCCACTTTAGAAAATTCTTAATGATTATTTTTAACAGGTAAAAATTGTATATTATATTCACCATTTTTTTTAAGATTTTATTTATTTATTTGACAGAGAGAGATATCACATGTAGGTAGAGAGGCAGGCAGAGAGAGAGGAGGAAGCAGGCTCCCTGCTCAGCAGAAAGCCCAACACGGGCCTTGATCCCAGGACCCTGAGATCATGACCTGAGCAGAACGCAGAGGCTTTAACCCACTGAGCCACCCAGGCACCCAAATTATTTATTATATTCACCATTTCAAATGAATTGAAAACTGTCTTTAAATTCTCTAAATTGTAAGTAACTTGAGGCTATGAGAAGCTTAGATATCCTAAACATTGGATTAGAAGGGAGTTTACAAATTCAAGTGTCTCTAGTTGCCAAAAAGCAAGGGAAAAATCCTAAGGTTAATTTGTGAATCTGAGTAAAAGTAAATTGAGAATGAGGGTTTGGGGTGGGTAATACAGCATGTCCCAGCTAAAAGAACTCACATTCAAAGTTTTGAAAAATAGTTGCAAGGAATTTCTGTTTCCTAAGATTTAGCTACAAGAATGTTGCTCCCATCTTAGCAATGAGAAAAAGCCTAGTAAACTGTCAAGTCATTGCTTTGAAACCATCTGAGAACAGAGGTCATAAAGCTAGCTCAACGTGAATTCCAAAGTAGGCAAGCCCCTCCAAAGTGATGGAACACAGACTGTGGCATAGACCTGTAGCAGAGCACAGAGATAAAAATGCTCTGTCCAAAATCAGTTACATTTTAACAAAGTTCCAAAGGCCAAGTAGGACCAGCATGTAAGTCAAAAGTAAGTGGGGACCACAGATTGAAGGGGAGCTCACATTCACTTGTAAGCTCTTTCCCATAAGCCTTTATCAGGAACTGAAGAGGAAGACTGAGGGCAGGGCAGAACACCCGGGAGAACATCTGTTCCGTGGTGCAGGTGTGAAGAAGGGGACTGGTGGTTGTGGGAGATACAAAGACCTGTTTGCTTCTTAACTGCCAGGGCCAGCCCCAGCAACAGTCAGGGTCCAGGAGGTGGAGACCGCGTCGTCAACGATTCCAAATGAGGAGACCGGACTCGAAGAGTGGTGTGGGGATCTCCCAAAAACATTATTCTCAGGGCTCTTTATTTATAGCACGTTCTGGTTAAAGTCTAATATAAGGAACAATCAATTACAAAGATAGATCTTAACTTTACTGATGCACATCACGTGTTTTGCTCAGGTGGTTTTTATCAATCATTATCCTATCAGGACTTTCTGCCTCCCTTAAATGCAGGGAGGTGAGCATGCAGTCATGTGGTTATGAGATTTCTTTTATTTGAACTAAACTAGTTACAATGCAGCTACCATACTACGATTGTTTTTCTCATTATCTCTATTAATTATCATGTCTTAAAAGAGTAGGGTGAAACTTGAGGCTTGACATAAGCAAGCTAACAGTAGGAGCAGAGAAAGATTTAAAATAGTTGTAGATAGAAAGATAAAAGTGTTTTTCAGAACTAATCAGGTGAAAAGGGAGAACAAAGAAAGCAAAGCTGCATGGCCTTGATGACCACGACTCTGCCTAAGCCCCTCACTTTGAGGGAGAGTCATGGTGTTCCGGGCCTTGCAGAGAGAACCCATATGAATGACCGTGCGTCTGGTCTGCAGCATTCAACTTCTTTTCTCCTAAGAAGCAAAAGTTGCTATAATAATATGAATGAATCTTCTTTTCCACAGGGCTCAAGACTGGTGATGAGCTGCACAAGTTTGCCACAAAGTTCTGCCTACTTCCCACTTTTTTTCCTACTAATGTGTCTAGGAGAGGATAAAAGCAGAACTTTTTACCAATGGGGCAAGAGCAAGAAACAAATGACATTACTTCTCATAGACACATGCATACACACATACGAAGGCAATGAGGCAAGCTACCACATTGCACACAAGCCTTTCTGGCTTTCTGATCTGAATTACGGGCTGTGTTGATTTTAATGAGGGCACATTCTTTATTTGGGGTGAAAATGTTCTTTGCAATTATTGAAGGTTTACAAAAGGTATACTCTTAACTCCTGGTATTTGTTTTTCTTTTCATTGACCCAGTAATACAATTATTTTCTATCAGAAACCTCTTTTTTTTTTTTAAAGATTTTATTTATTTATGTGACAGAGAGAGAGATCGCAGGTAGGCAGAGAGAGAGGGGGAAGCAGGCTCCCCGCTGAGCAGAGAGATGTGGGACTAGATCCCAGGACCCTGAGACGAGGACCCGAGCCAAAGGCAGAGGCTTAACCCTCCGAGCCACCCAGGCGCCCCCCAAAACAAGCATCTTTAAGCAAGACTGTTCTTTAGCAGACACAAAAATCTAAGTGATGGACAGAGGAAATGATTGTATCAGCAGGATACAGTTGAGCTATTTAATGAAAATGACGTGTTGGTGTTTTCAGAAGAACGGAAGAAACCCCATCAGTTTTCTCTCTAGTTAGGCTCTTGTAACTGTTTTTACCATTGTCACAGACAGCAAGCAATCCTCAGTGATTATTTACCACATTTCTGAGCTGTCAGAAGACAAGTAGAAACCTTTAAATATTTTGCAAATAGATTAAAGCTTAGTGATAGAACCAGAAAAGAATCTAGTATCTTTTTTTGAATCTTTGGAGAAGTATCACTTAGCAACACTTTAAGATCTCTTTTTGTTCCTAAAACATTTAAAATATTTTTTTTGTCTCAAATATTGTGTGTATTTTGCATGTCTTGCTTTTCTCCCCTTAGCTGTGATGATAATTTAATCAGAATATTAGTTTTTAGAAACATAAATCGTTTAGCTTGATGAGATATTTTAAATTGTATATATTCCTTTCTAATTTTTTCCATATGTTTATATATATAATTAGTTTTAATTATTGTAGATACGTGATTATGAACTTTTTTATTGCTTAATACTTTGTTAATCCATTTTTCATGCCACCATGGCCTTTATAAATTTCTACTCAAGTGGCTTTTGTGTTCACTTTTTTCACCATTATGGATAATTGAACCATAAAACTCATGGGATTTTTTTTTAAGCTGTTGAATTATTGAAGAAGGAGATGGGAAGAACAAGAAAGCAACTTGCTTGGAGAGAGGAAATAAGTAGCTATTTGGGTCATGTTGATTTTGAATGAGATGTACAGGGGGAGGGTCAAGAAGGCTATTAATTATTTGGGTCTGAACTTAAGGGAGAAGTTAGGGCTGGGGCATGAAAAGGAATGGCTTCTTTAAACACAGGAAAGGCACTGTGTGCAGAATGAAGGAGAGTGCCTGAGGAACTGTGAAATAGTGGTTAAGAATCTGGGCTCTTAGCTACTGCATTCAAATCCTGGCCTGGCCACTTACTGGCTGTGAGATATTTCCTAATCTATAAAATTGGTGAAAGTTGTGGGGCACCTGGGTGGCTCGGTGGTGGGTTAAGTGAAGTGTCTGTCTTCAGCTCAGGTCATGATCTCAGGGTCCTGGGATAGAGCCCTGCCTGGGCTCCTTGCTCAGTGGGTAGTTCGCCTCTCCCTCTCCCTGTGACCCTCCTCCCCACTTGTGCTCACTCTCTTTCTCTCTCTGTCTTAAATAAATAAATAAAATCTCTGAAAAAAAACTTGGTGATAATTGAAAGTTGTGACTACCTTGTAGGATTGTTGTGACAAATAAATGAAATAATTCTCTAAAGCATTTTCTGTGAGGTTGAGTTCATTATAACCCTTTAATCTCTCTCTTGTGTTGTTGCGACCCCATGTACCTGGGCAGCTTAATGTGGCTGAGGAATGAAAACCAAACGTATTGACTCACCTTACGTTAATTTCATGATCACTGGCCTCAAGTGGGCCCAGGCTGCTCTAGTCCATTTGCTCTGTCACTCCCCTAGATCACTATTTTATAACTTAGCAAATGCATTTCATTTGCCTTTTCCACTATGAGATAAGTGGACCCAGGGTGATGGCCTTCTTGGTTTATTGATGGTTCCCATATCTCTGGATGACTGTCTCAGCTGGCTTCTCAGATCTCTCAATTTCCAACCCTTTCTTCCCCATCTTTGCTTCCAGCTGCCTGTACTTGCTGTCTCCAGTTCCTCTCCTCTTGACCCCATTTTAGGCAGGCTTTCTACTTCACCTCGCCACTGAATTGCTCTGGTGGAGTGGATAAACAACTCCCTTTTTCAACTTAGTGATAAATTACTAGACCTTATTTTACTCTTTCAGCAGAGTTTAGCATTGTTGTTCCTGTTTTCATTTCTAGACACTAGTCTCTTCAGGTCTTCGTCCATATAAGTGGTACTTTTCAGTCTCTTTCCATTTTTTTCCCCATCATCTTACTGACTTTTAAATATTGCTATGCACTTAGCTTAGCCTTCACACTTTTTATATTATCTAGATATATTTGTAACCTTGGTGATTCTACCAAGTCCATGGCATTAAATACTATATATACTCTGCAGATTTCTAAATTTATATCTCTGTTTACATCTCTATTATGTAATTATAATAAAAATCCATCAAATCACCCTATAGAGAATTTTATGCAATAGCTGACATTTGGGCAAATTTGCAGAGTCTGCCCATTCTCTGGTGACATAAGCACTTCTGCACATGATCAATCATGGAAGTTAATTCTCTGCTGTAAAAAAGATTTGGCCTATAATTAGGGCAGAAAAGTTATCATTAGAATGTTTTGTTTTGTTCTGTTCTACCAAACAAGATTCCCGGTACATAACTAGAAATATTTATGCCTAGGAGTAAAACTGGCAAAGTGGCTATATACTTCATTTTTATAAAGGTGGATTGCTCTGTTATTTATCCTATTCCTTCCCCACCAAAATAATGTTGTGCACCTTTAACACACACGCGCATGCATACACACATTCACATACATCTCTTGGAAACTGTGGAGTGTAGGCACACTAACAGATCACATTTGTTTGTTTGCACTGATCCCAATTATGATGGGTTGTGGAAGGGGGACACGGCTCTGGATGTGACATAGTTTGGGGGGAGGCTCTGGGTCGGTCTTCAGAAAACCAATGTAAACTTACCTCATCTGTTTATCCTGGGCCATCGGTGCCAAGCATACCAGTTCCCTTCTTTATTTTGCAGTATCAGAACCACCCCTGTCTGCTTCTGTGTCTTTGCCATTTAATTAGCATTGATAGCCCTGTCATCTCTTCCCTAGGACATCCTTCGTTCTTATCTTTTTATTTTTTTTTTAAGATGTGGGTTTTGAGCAGCCTGACTTGTGATTTCCTAGCCTTGGACAGTCAAAGAATTTCTCTCTTTTCTCAGAAGAAATTGTACCTATGTGCTCATAGCTCTGAATATATTTCAGGTGCAGTGAAAAACTTCTCCCGGTGATAAAAGACCAAGACCACATTTTGTCTTCTGAATTCTCCATAGTAAATATTGACTGAATGATTGGTTTACTAACTGATGCTTGAACTGTGATTTACAGCATTGCACAGTTTTAGTGTGCTGAAACTATTGACTTTACTAGACATTTTATAACTAGCTTTCCAAATCTTATTTCCCAATCTTATTTTTGAGTTTGTCAGTTTCTTTTCATAAAGAATTACTTCATTTTACACTTGGTATCACAACTCTAGAGTTAATAGAGGAAATTTTGATTTTTGAAGTATGCCTATAGTTTGGGTTTTATGTTTTAGTCTAAAAATTTATAAATAGAATCAAAATTATTTAAGTGGGCTGGTTAATGTAAAGCTAATTCAATACTCCTGCAAAATTCCATGCTATGGCAGAAAACTACTTGGACAGACTGTAATAGACTGTGGTCCTAAAACTGTCATCTCTGCCTAATGCCAGCATTTGTAAATGATCTACAATTGTGACTTCTACAAGGATTTTCCAGAGGCATACTCTCAGATTTGCATATAATTTATGCTTTTAGTGACATTGAAATCTAGCCTTAGGCATTGTCCTCATTAAAGTTTTTTTTTACTGCTCTTCTCAAGGTCATTTTTTGATTTGTCTTCTCCCTTTTCAAATGTGTTCAAAATAACTGGTCTAAATACACTAAGCAGTGATTCTTTTTATTTTTAATTTTTAATTTTTTTAAAGACTTTATTTATTTGACAGAGATCACAAGTAGGCAGAGAGGCAGGCAGAGAGAGAGAGGAGGAAGTAGGCTCCCTGTGGAGCAGAGAGCCCGATGCAGGCACGATCCCAGGACCCTGAGATCATGACTTGAGCCGAAGGCAGAGGCTTTAGCCCACTGAGCCACCCAGGCGCCCTAAGCAGTGATTCTTAAGCTTAAGATCATCACCAGTTGAGGCACCTTCAAGAGTAGTGGCTCATTATCACATTGACTGAGATAGAAAGAGAGGGAAGGAAGGTTTTATTGTTTCTATTCCCTTTCACAACTACATAGTACCTGGACTACACTTGATAACTGTTTGTTGAATGAATGAATGAATGAATGAATGAATGAATGAGAGTCGCATTTGGAAGATGACTGATTTTTGCAAATGAAGCAATATGACATATCAGGAGTTTGAATTTTAGACTCAGGTATCCTAGGTTGAAATACTAATCCTGCCACTTAATTGCTATTGTATTAAACAAATTATATTAGTTTGAGGCTCAAGCAAACTTTCCCAAGGGGAAAAAGGTAGTTTTATATTGCCATCTATTCCTTCTTTTTTTACATTCATTCTTCTGATAACTGGTGTCCTGTTCTTCCCTGAGATAATGTATTATCTCCTGGAAAATTTGCTCTTGGGGAACATGAAGCTTCCATTTCACACTAAACACCTTTGCCCTGGAAAATTATCATTACTATTCCTATTCCATCCCCACTAGATTGTCAATGAAAAAGAAAGCAATTGAAGTAGAAATTGCACACACACAAAAAAGAGTTTTGCATTGTGAAACAATATTGGTTTTAGGAAGGGAAACAAACTGTGGCTGGTATACTATACCCATCAAATCATTTCCTTTTTTTTTTTTCTTTTTTAAGATTTGTTTATTTAATTTATAGAGAAAGATAGAGAGAAGGGGGGAGGGGCAGAGGGACAGGGAGAGAGAGAAACTCAGGCAGACTCCATGCTGAGCAGGAAGCCCAATGCGGGCCTCAGTCTCATGACCTTGAGATCATGACCTGAGCTGAAATCGAGAGTTGGATGCTTAACCAACTGAACCACCCAGGAACCCTCCCATTAAATCATTTTCTGACTAAAATTAATGGTTTTCCAAATAACAGTCTGCTCTTACAAAGAAAAAAGTCTGTTCTAATGACATTCTTTTAATTGTTTAGTTTGGCAAACTGCAGGATTTCAGGTCCATTTAAGAATATAATGATCCAGAGAGTTTGAGACAATGATTAAAACCAGGAAGTCACTGCTGAAAATAGGACTGGAGATTGGAATGGGTGGGAGTCGGTGAGGAAAGGTTAGGAGAAGCCAAAATTGATATTCTCTTCCCACATGGGATTTTTCTTTACTGGTCTTTGCTTATACATTATATTTTGCAAGACTCTGTTTGTCTCAAAAATGGAAACTTTGAGGGTGTTTGAGGCCCTGAAAGATAAGACTACTATGGTGTCTGATGGAGAGGTCACGTTGAGTCACAGTATTGCAATAGGGCAGGAAATGTCTGGTAGAGATAGAAAGGCAAGAGTCAGCTACTGGTAACATTTTCCTGGGCTCTACTCAGTGTGCCTGACTACTATTTCCTAGGTGGTTTAAATTCCGTGACTGAACTGAGAGGAAACCTGACCTACTCTTCCTCAAGTCGGCTAACCCCTCTGGACTGTAAATGAAAAATCCAGCTATGCCAACTGTCCCACTGTGAGGATTAGTGACATGGAGTTAACAAAGCCTTTTTTGAATCCTTTGAAATTAACATGCTGATTTGAGATATTTGAAACTGACACAACTGCTATATTTTGCTGTAAGAATTTAAAGTTCTTCCTGAAACCAGTGATGCGACACATTTCTTGTAGCAGTCTGCTTATGACTCAAATTCAGAGGTGTGAATTTCTTTCTGATTCCTAATACATAATGTGCAGATGGGGGAGTATGAAGGGACACTTAAGGAGTTTTCTCTTTCCTCCATAAAAGTTATATTTATTTACTATTGATGTTTATATCACGTATTTAGTAAGGTACTGCTTTACTGGAGGAGGATTAAAAATCCGTGTGTGGTATTTAACTGTCATTTCAGATATAATGTAACTGAGCAGAGCTCAATTGACCATATTGATCTAAAACTGTGGCTCAAGTCAAATAAAAAATGCAAGTCACAGGCATTTATCCTTAGTGTTATCTCTTGCAAGAGGAAAGTCTTCCAAGATTCCACATGCTTCTCTTTCTTCTTAAAGCCCTAAATGGGTTAGGCTTCAGAACTTACTTTATTTCCTTTAGTTCTCTCTTCTCTCTGACGCTCCCTCATTTTTTATATTTTGTCTCTGCTGACTAGCTCCTAAGCTAGTAATGAACCAGGATGGGCATAAAATTTCCAACTTGGTGCAAAGCTACAAGGGTTTATAACATGATTGAAACCTGTGAATGTTGGCAGATATAGCTTAAAAATGTTTAATATATGTTATGTTACATGGTAGATGATAGCCTTCACCAAGTATGAGTAACACCAGCACTAGTTTTTCGTATGTGTATCATTTAGTGAAGAAAGTGGTCATCCCCCCCATCGGAGTTTGACATTTTGTGAAGCATGGCGACAGCTGCACATTTATCATGTCAAACAAATCACCATTTACCTTTTTTCTTCTTTACTCTGCTCCTTTTCATTTAAGGTGACTCCTTTAAATAACCTTGCCAAAAAAGGAAAAATGTTTTACCCTTATTTAATTCAGTGTTTTATCTGACAGCTCCCAGTAGACAGAAACCCCAATGTCATTGAGTCTTAGTCTTACTTGATCTTAAAATTCCTCATGACCAAGAACTGAAAATTTTGTCACATTTCTTTCCGTATTTTCAATAAATAAAATATTTTACATCATATTTAACTTGAATCATAAAAATATAAAAGAATATTCTTTGTCGTAATATCCTTTATCATCTTTCTGGAGGGGTGGATTCTTTGTCAGGTTAAATGGAAATTTTCTGACATCACCAAAATGAAATCAGTATAATGGGCATCATCCCATATGATGTTGAATGCCATAGAATAAAGATGGCATTTTAGGGAAGTTTCTACTATAAATTTTGGTGGTGGTTCTAGTGATAGAGGTTAGGAGGTAAAATATCTTGGCATTTGTAAGTTGTGTTTTAGTAAAGGATAGAAAGTTTTGATATGCTTCATACCTCAATATAAGTTAGAAGGTTTTTGAAATGCCATTGCTTTTAGCCAATACAATCAAACAAAATCGAAGCTTTAGTCTGTACATTAAAACTATATATAAGGATTTTAAGCAATTACGAGGATAAATTCTGTATGAAACAAAGTGTAGAAACATGTGTAGCTGGTAATCGGCATTTCTTAGTCTGGGATTGCGGATTTCATTTGGATTGGAAGCTGTGCCCCAGGTGGCAACGATGGGAGCAATGTATCAATATGAGAGAGTAGATATGTTTGTCCAAAAAATAACCGATAGTTTCTCTTTATAAATAAGCTATTTATTTTAAGAGAAATAGAAACCATTTAAAATTTTAGCAATGTTTTGGGGAAGTAAATGACCATGCTATTTGTTGGTGGGATTCCAGAATCTTCCAGAGTCAATGAGAAGAAAAGAAGCCCTAGGATACTAGCCTTAGTGCTTTCACAAAGAAACTTATTGATGTTTAAGAAGTTGTATGTTTGAGAGAGGTAGGCAAGTTTTGATACTAATGACAAAAATTTCACCACAAGATTGATTGCTCTGGTGATTTTAAAATTCATACCTATAGTAATTTTTGGCAGCTTGGATATGATATAATTTTTTTCCTTCATTTGCATTAAGAATTCGCAAAAACTAATCAAAATATCTAGGACAATTATTCAGGAATATAACCCAATATATAAAGCTTTGTTTTTATAAAACTCTTTACAAATTTGAGTGTCTTAGTCTTAAATGCTGCAAGATAAGCATCAAGCCTGCACTTCCTCCAGTCCTATTATTGAAAAGAAATGTAAGAGAAACAAAGAAGGGCATCTTTCTATTTGGTAGAGAAATGTATTTTTAGCCATCTCACACACTCTGATACACGCTGGTAATGGCATCAAGCTCTTGCCATTTTCTGCCAAGGAAATGATGTCACCAATTGTGTTATCTTGGTAGGCTTTCAGAGATACAGTCATTTCTTTCATTTAAATATGAAATATATGCATATTAGAGAATGCATTCCTTTTAAAGCTGTTGTTGTGGAAGGTAACTTTGAAATCTAAGTATATCTTGCCATAAAGAGTTGAAGTTTTTTTTTTTTTTAACACATCTCAATTGACTTTTACTTGATGCTGGAAATGGTGCCTCATGGTGCTTCTCTAAGGTTTTCCTGCATGTAAAATGAAGAGAACAGCTGTCACCCACTCATTCCAAATTGGAGTGATTCATAAGAATCACACATGTGAAGACCTCGTACAGTGCTGAAAAATGCTAGCTCAGTCAAAGCAATTATGGGAATGAAGGTTAGTGTTCATGTCTGTCTCCATCATGGCCACCTGCTCTGTTTGCATGTATATTAACATTGCTATCATTTTGTATCATCGCCTACCCTTGCTCGAGAAACCACATATGTTTCCTGAAAAATCTCAAAGCAAAAATTGTATGTTGTGAGTTTATTTTTCAACAGAAACAGATAAGCATGTGGCTATAAAACCAGATTTTAAATAAAGACAGTTCAGAGGAAATAGTAATGACAGGTTTACTTACTAACAACTGTGATGTCATTGAAGAGTGAGATTCCTACATTTCCCAAGTATGTGTTTGTTGTTGTTGTTGTTGTTTTAAGGAGACACTATTGACATGTTTTTTTTATGGGGCATAATTTGATTTTAGTAGCAATTTAGAGCCAGAAGGAAATTACAATATCCTGGGAAAAGGTTTGCAAATATATTAACCCTAATGGTCTTTCTCTATGTAGAAACACAAGGATCCTTAAGTTGTATGTAACATAATGGAGTACCTCTCAAAAGGAATTGTCTTTCCTTTATTTTTAAATCCAAACCTATAAAATAATGTTTCCCACTTGGCAGACATTAGTAAACATGTGGTAAATAAAATGAATACAAAAATACTTAAAAAGATATGTACATATGTATCCAGGGTTTTGCAATATATGGAAAAAATTGCCTAAACTATGGGGTGCCTGGGTGGCTCAGTCATGTAAGTGTCTGTCTTTGGCTCAGGTCATGATCCCGGAGTCCCAGGATCGAGCCCCGCATCAGGCTCCCTGCTTGGCGGGAAGCCTGCTTGTTCCTTTCTCACTCCCCCTGCTTGTGTTCCCTCTCTAGCTGTGTTTCTCTCTGTCAAATAAATAAATAAAATCTCAAAAAAAAAGTTGCCTAAACTAGATACAAACAACATGAAGGCAGGGATTTTATCTATTTTATTCACCAGTCTTCTCTGAGCTCCTGTCATAATATTTAGCTATAGCTGGTCCTCATTAAATATATTTTAAGTAAGTAATGAAACATGAATTGATTTGCTTACCGTAATAACCCTACATAGCATATTTAGTGAGTATTAATACCAACTACCCACAGATGAAGAAACTGATGTCCAAAGTGTCTAAATTATTCACTCAAGTCACATTGCTGATAAATGCTGGAACAGGAGGTGAAACCCAAATCTTCTCAGGCCATGGCCAACGTACAATTTGTATACTGCCACAGTGTCATCTTATTAGTTTAAAAGCAAGACTGAGTACATAAGAACTGATTTGTATTCAAGTAGTATTTGGCCAAGGAGTTTCTATATAAAAGGTACACCAATAACATGTTTTAACTTCAGCATTTCTGATAGCACTTTCAGGCTTGGCAACTACCAGAAAGAGAAATAGAGCAATCTCTCATCTCTGTTTTCTTTTTTTCTTTTTCTTTTTTTAAAAATATTTTATTTATTTGACAGAGAGAAACACAGCCAGAGAGGGAACACAAGCAGGGGGAGAGAGAGAGGGAGAAGCAGTCTTCCCGCCGAGCAGGGAGCCCGATGCGGGGCTCAATCCCGGATCTCCGGGATCATGACCTGAGCCGAAGGCAGTCGCTTAACCAACTGAGCCACCCAGGTGCCCATCATCTCTGTTTTTTGGGGGGGAGTGAGGAAACCCTACTTACAATTCCCCCAGTAAGCTCCCCCTCAAGTCTCATTGGCCAGGTTATCATCATGTGCTGGTTTGTAAACTAATCTGTAACCGTGGGAATGAGGTCGCTATCATTTAGAATGAAATAATGTTGGAGAATTGATTATAATGCTAAGACTTAGGGGCAGCGTTCTATTTTAACACCCCATGCTGGGCGCTGGGTGGCTCAGTCGATTAAGCGTCTGCCTTCAGCTCAGGTCATGATTCCAGGATCCTGGGATCAAGTCCAGCATCCAACATCAGGCTCCCTGCTCAGCGGGGAGTCTACTTCTCCCTTTGCCAGCCATCTGCTCATGATCTGTCCTCTTTCATGCTCCCTCTCTCTCAAATAAATAAAATCTTTAAAAAACACACACACAATTTATAACACCATGTGGTGATACCATATCATGTAAGGTCACTTAGAAAAAGGCAAATATGTATGTCTTTCTCTTAAGAAAAAAAAATCTGGTGTGATGATTCTTAATCCAATGAAGACAATCAAACAGATTTCACTAAGAAAGTAAAATAAAGAGACTGAATTCATTTTTTGAAGTTTAACTTCTGCTAGCTTTAAACATCACCCCTTCCTTTTTAAAATATTTTATGTATTTATTTGAGAGAGAGAACAAGCAAGGGGAGCAGCAGGTAGAGGGAGAGGGGAAGGGAAAAGCAGGCTGTCTGCTGAGCTGGGAGACCCATGCAGGGCTAGATCCCAGGACCTTGGGATCATGACCTAAGCCAAAAGCAAATACTTAACCAACTGAACCACACAGGCGCCCTGTCATCCTCTCTTTTCCTTTTCTGCCCTATTCCCTGAATCTGAGCATGCTCATCAGAAAACCTGTGTGCTTCCTCCTTTGGTGCCAGTGGGAAGATCAAACCACGCCAACCCCTACCCACCAGCAGAAACCTTCTCAGCCCCAACCATTTCCAGTCTTAAAAGCCTGAAAACCAGACACCTTGCCCTGATATCTCAAGCCACTTGTAGACCATCTTGGGACACATCCTCTGGTTTCCCCAGAAAGTAAAAGAAGGCAAGAAGTTTTCATACTGTCTTGGTGGGTGTGTGCGGCATCATTGATAATGTCTGGACTGAACTTTCCTCATTGATTGGGGATGAATCCTACCTTTACAGGGTGATCACAACAGGAAGAGATTTATGCCATATAAACATTGAAGGCTTTGTTTTCCCTTTGCTTTCAAGTAGATCAACCTTATTAATAAACTGTTAACCTACTAGTTATTTTGCACGGTTTGAGGTGTACTCCGAAGTTTAAATTAACCTGCTTCTCCACTCATAACATGACTATTGAAATTGCTGCTGTAGAAGTTTCCAAGGGTTAGACTCTCGTCTTTGCTTCTAATGTTTTTGTAGATCACTCAAGGAGAGCCTATATTTTAAGACCCTAATGTCTCTTTCTAAATATTTTCTACCTGATAGAATAGGCCTAAGCTACATATATAATGTCTGTTTGGTAAAATAGAAATGGTGTGAGAGACACAGAAAGAGAAAAATGAGATGGCAACTCTGCTATAATATGAAAAATCCAAATATTTTATGACACTCTGAAGCAAGGGTCATAAGTGGCCACTGAGGTAGGTATAGTACTTAAGGTTCTTAGATGCTAAATTCTAAACTATTACGTAATTATTTCACTGCTAAATTTAAAAATATCCAGTTCTATTTTCTTTTTCTCTTTTTTTCATCATGGTAAGTGCAATCTTTAATCCCCATCTCCTATTTCACCCCTCCCCCAACTTCCTTCCTTCTGGCCACTATCAGTTTGTTCTCTGCAGTTAAGAATCTGTTTCTTGGTTTGGTTTCTCTCTCTTTCATTCTCTCTCTCTCTCTCTCTCAAGAAGTGAACACTTGGGCTGCTTCCATAGTTTGGCTATTGTAAATAATGCTGCAATAAACTCAGGGGTGCATATGTCCCTTTGAATTAGTGTTTATGTATTTTGGGAGAAAATACCCAATGGCATGGTTCCTGGGTCATAGAGTAGTTTTATTTTTAATCTTTAGAGGAACCTTCATACTGTTTTCCACAGTGGCTGCACCAGTTTACATTCCCACTAACAGTGCAAGAGGGTTCCCCTTTCTCCGCATCCTTGCCAACACTTGTTCCTGAATTTTGTCATGTTTTCTACAATGAGGCAGGCATTCAAGTTCTCTTTTATCTAACCTCTTTCTAACATATACATACCTAATGCCTAATTTTTGTCAACTCCTTGACTTTACTTTTTAAGCCTTTATTTATTTGAGAGAGAGAAAGGGCAAGCAGGAGCATGAGAGAGGGGCAGAGGGACAAGCAGACTCCCTGCTGAGCACAGAGCCTGATACGGGGCTGGATCCTGGGACCCTGAGATCATGACCTGAGCCAGAATCAGATACTTAACTGACTGAGCCATAGAGGCGTCCCCCTTTACATTAACTAAGTCGATTTCTTTATTCTTTAAATTCTGTAGTAATTGACTGACTTTATTCTTCCTGCTGGGAAGTCTCATCTTTTTTACTTCAAACCACCTAAATCTCATGCATCTTTCCAGACTCAATCAAGCCATCCCCTCAGTTTAGATTGAGTGATTCCCTAATTTTGCCTAAAGCACTGTTCTCAGTGTTGGGGATAGAAAATAGTGGTATAGGCAGAGAGTCTGTCCTCAGTGAAATTAGAGTTTAATGAGGAGAGAGCCAGGTTAACCAACAAATACACAAGCATTAGTTCCTTGAATTGTAAAATGCCTGAGAACACACTGGAAGGGCACCGCAGCAAGTTCCTAAATATCCTAGCCATTGTGATAATTTCAGTCTCTTCACATCTACAGAAGGATTTCCTTGCACTACTCAGTTTAGCACTTAATATTTTCTCGTGTTTTTCAGTGTTGTTTCAGAAGTTAAAGGTGGCGAAACTTTTACCCACTAGATTTCTCCTGGCAAAGAAAACCGTATTTCTTTCATAGAACATTTTGATAAGTGACTTGAGGTAGACGTTGAAATTTGGTGGCACACATATGTAGCTGAATTGCTGTGAAATAATGGGAAAATTAAGACTTCCTGTTGTTACTGAAAAATAAGGATGTGGGCAGGAAGAGAAAAGACAGAGACAGCAGAGGGATCAGAGACAGTGGGAGTTGGGTCTCTTGGGTGTCTCAGTTGGTTAAGCAACTGCCTTCAGTTCGGGTCATGATCCCGGAGACCCAGGATCAAGTCCCACATCGGGCTCCCTGCTCAGCAGATAGCCTGCTTCTCCCACTCTCACTCCCCCTGCTTGTGTTCCCTCTTTGGCTGTGTTTCTCTCTGTCAAATAAATAAAATCTTTAAAAAGAAAGAAACAGTGGGAGTTTATCCAACACGTGATATGAACACCCGCTATTGGTTTTGAGTCTTCAGCAGTCTAGCTAAGTGGCGTGTTTGTGATGTAGTTGCAAGTAGATGGTGTGTGTGTGTGTGTGTGTGTGTGTGTGTGTGTGTGTGTGTGTGTGTGTTATGGGAGGAGGAGATAGGCTTTATCCCTGACCTGGGTCCAAACAGAGATAACAAACTTGTGTTAGTGCTAGTACTCCAACTAATGATAAGGTCTCTGAAGTCAGGGGCTGTGATTCATTTTTCTGTATATAATACATCTAAATTTTGTAACAAGTTCTGTAATTTCTGACCAATCAGAATTTATGTTTGGGCTGTAGGAGGATATGGTGGAAGGTAACAGAGTCAGAAGGGGATGGCATTTCTAGAAGTGAATGAACATACATTACATAACCAGCCAGCTATGAATGTTGCTTCACACTGAGGATTTCCGTAGGATCAGCAGCACAGCATTTCTTCCTTTCTGATGTTCTGAGTGACGTTCAGCTCCAGACCTGGTGCGTGTGTTTGAAGGACATGAGTTGCAGCATGCCTCGGGGAGAGTCCTGTGAGGTCATCTGTGCTGCATGGTTGGAGGGATCAGCTCTGTGCCGCCTGTCAAGATGCATCACCTTATGGGCCGGAAAGGTCACAGCTATTGCCTGAGTGGTTACAGCAAAGCTACTGAATGAATTCTTGACCAGAAAATGTCCTTGGTCAACAGACACCAGGGGGAAAACAATCCCTGTGCTATAATAGGATTTACTTCCAACAGCTTTGGGCTTGGAGGGAAATGGTTGATCAACTCAGACAAAATTGTTATGCAAAAGAAGCTGCCTTGCTACTCCTGTATTTACACTCACTGATATCAGCTTTGTAATTATATTCCAAAAGCTCTCCAAACTGTAGTTTTTGTTTTATGCTATTGGGCCTTTCAATGACATTTCTCTTTGAAAGCCCTCAGGAAGCCAACCCCCTTTTGTTGCCCAATCTCTTTGCTTACTGAATGTATTTAATTCAAGCTGCAACCCTGATGGAATTTCACCAGTCTGAATTCAGACTCTCAGAGCTGTAGATTTCGCTGTCATCTTATAACTTTGGAGCTATACTCTCTGGAAGCTCTGCCAGTGTCAGTGTTTTAAAATCCATCAGAGGAGATTTTGATAAATGGTTAGTCTTTGGATCCTTGTTCAAAGCAGATAGCATGGTCCCTACCACCCAAGTTATTGAATTTAAGTCTTGGGCAGGGCCCTAAAATCTCCATTTTAACAGATTCCTGGAGATTCTATAAAGCATCCTTGAAATTAACCAAGTGAGAGATGTAAAACATACCAAATTATTCTTATCTGTTTTACATAATAACAACCAAATAGCTGAACATTTCCATTGATGGTATTAGTTCTTTTTGACAATAATTGGACAGGACCTCAGAGTCTCAGTTTTAGACACTTAGATACAGTAAAACCCAAACAGAAATTAAGAGGGAAATGAAATTTACTGAAAACTTGTTTTATATGTTCATCAAGGGACCTGATAGAATATTTACAAACAATAAGAAGTGTAAATTGAGAGGAATTATGAAATTAACCAGGATATTATTTTCTAAACTTTAATAAGAAAAGAAGTAATAAACTACATTGCTCTGAGTAAAATGGTCATTAAGTACCTTCTTTATTTCAGAAAATAGAGGATCTTTCTCAGAAGACAGGTTTTTGTAGGTCCCATCTTACTGAGGATTTGGGGGAGAGCCAAAAAATATGTCTAAAGCAGCAAAGTGTACACAGCACCTTCTTTGAATCTTGTGTTTTGGGAAATGACTGTTGAAGAGATTGTGTTCTAAAGAAGGTTTAGGAATACCAATGACAGACTGGAAAGTTCTTTCAAATGTAGAAAATATGAAAATATTAATTGGTCACTTGAGATAAAGAGGTAAAATTTTTAAGAAATTCTTTATAGAGTCTGGAATTATATAATTAAATATTTCATAGTTCCTGTGGGAGAAAGATGTCTATTTTCAGAAAGTAGAAATAGACATATTCATTTGTTTAAATCTACTTCCTGGCAGGAAGATTTGAGCGTGGATTTGGGGGCAGCTAATTTTCACATTTATGCTATTGGTCGTATAGTGACCCACCATCTTGCTTGGCCGGGGCCTGAGAGGTTTCCTGGGACACGGAACGATCAGCGCTAAAACATGTCTCAGGCAAAATGGGCTGTTGTTTGCCCTACCTGGTTGCCTCCACACCCTGCACCTACATCTTGAGTAGAGAGTGGTCAGCCTCGCCCCAACTGCCCTTAACACAGGATTGGCTCGGGGAAGATTTAAAACCTTCATATGTTTGAGATGTGTGAAGACAAGGACTTTTGCTTGATAGTTTGAAAAGAGAAGCCCTCCCTTTCAGTGAACCAGAACTGTTACAGCCATTTTTGCAACAACGAAAAAGGCAAACCTCAGGATGAAACTGACAACATGGAGAAGGATAGAGTTCTAAAAAGAGCAGAGAGGGACAGTGGGATCCTCTCTAGCAAATCTTGTGTGATGTCTACCATAGGCCAGTTTATCCAGTCCAGTAAATTCTGTCACCTTTTTCCTACAATTTCACAATGTGCATGTAAAGTTTAAAGAGGATGAATAAACTAACAGCTAAGCATTCAATATCCGACTTAAATGGCATATTATTTTTATCTCGGAAACCCAGTGTGTTCTCCTCCCGGTTGTCTTCCTCTCCCATTCTTCTGTCATTCTCCAGGGGTGACTATAATCCTGATTATTGTGTTATTATATCCCTCACAACTTTCTTTATGGTTATGCTATATACATATGTATTTATAAATCCTTAATTTTTTAGTTTTACCTATTTTGCCCTTAAAAAAATTGAATCACATGCTACTATTCTTCTGAAACCTGCTTTTGGAGATCTATCCATGCTTAAGCATGCAGCTGTAGTTTATTTGCTTAGTAAATAGTTTTCTTTTTTTTTACTTCCAACTTTTCTGTGTACTTATACTTTTCTTATATCGAAGGTAAATAGCAATGTCTCAGTGTTTCCTTCTTAGTTCTTTGTTTAGTAGATTGTAGTTTTTAGAGATTTTGGGGTCACAGAAAAATTGATTGGAAAGTACAGAAGTACACCTGTACTCCTTGTACCCATACATATGTAACGTTACCCGCTGTTGACATCCTACACTATAGTGATGCCTTTGTTAGGATTGATGAACTTACACTGCCATATCATTATTGCCCAAAGTCCCTTGTTTGTATTAGTATTCATTCTGTGTATTGTGCATTCCGTGAGTTTAGAAAAATACAATAATGTGTGTGCACCATGATAATATGTAGAACAGTTTCACTGCCCTAAAAAAAAAAAAAAAAATCCTCTGTACTCTGCGAATTTACCTAACCCTCCTTTACTAACCCCTGGCAGCCAATAGTCTTATCTCCATAGTTCTACCCTTTCCAAGCTGTCATGGTTGGAGACATACAGTGTGTAGCATTCTCATATTGGGTTCCTTTAACTTATTGATGTGCACTAACATTTCTCTTTTCATAGTTTGATAGTTCTTTTTTTTTTTTTTTTTTTTTTTTTTTTTTTTTTTTTTTTTTTTTTTTTTTTTTTTTTTTTTTTTTTTTTTTTTTTAGTGTTGAAATATATACCACTGTCTGAATGTTCCACAGTTTATTTAACTGTTCAGCTACTGAAGGGCATCTTTGTTGCTCCCAAGTTTTGGTAATTAGGGATAAAGCTGCTATAAACATCTGTATCCAGGTTTTTGTGTGGACATATGTATTCAGGCCCTTCGCGTAAATACCAAGGAGTATGATTGATGGATTGTACGGTGAGAGCATGTTTTGTTGTTGTTGTTGTTTTTTATGATTTTATTTATTTGAGAGAGAGAAAGCGAGTGAGAGAGCATGAGAGGGGAGAGGGTCAGAGGAAAAGCAGACTCCCCATGGAGCTGGGACCCCAATGTGGGACTCGATCCTGGTACTCCGGGATCATGACCTGAGCTGAAAGCAGTGGCTTAACCAACTGAGCCACCCAGGCACCCCGAGCATGTTTAGTTTTTTAAGAAACCACCAAACTGTTTTCCAAAGTGGCTGTACCATTTTGCATTCCCACCAGCAATGAATGAGAGTTCCTGTTGCTCCATATCCTTGTCAGCATTTGGTGGTGTTGGTGTTCTGGATTTTGGCCATTCTAATAGGTATGTAGTGATATCTAGTTGTTATTTTCATTTTCATTTTCCTGATGACATATGATGGGGAGTATCTCTTCATATGTTTATTTTCCACCTGCATATCTTCTTTGGTGTTCAGGTTTTTTGTCTATTTTTTCCTGGTTGTTCGTTTTCTTCTATTTAAGAGTTCTTGATATATTTTGGGTAGTAGTCTTTTATCAGATGTGTCTTTTGCAGGTATTCTTCCCAGTCTGTGGCTTGTCTTCTCATTCTCTTGACACTGTCTTTCACAGAGCTGAAGTTTCTAATTTTAATAAAGTCTAAATTAGCAATTCTTTCATGGATCATGCTTTTGGTTTTTGCATCTAAAAGCTCATTCCCAGATCCCAGGTCATCTAGGTTTTCTTCCATTTTAACTTTTAGGAGTTTTCTAGTTTTGCACTTTACATTAAGTCTGTGATCTAATTTGAGTTATTTTTTGCAAAGAGGATAAGCTCCGTCTCTAAATTAGGTTGTGTTTTGTGGGGTTTTTTTGTATATGAAGGTTCAGTTGTTCCAGCACCATTTGTTGAAAGATGATTTTTTTCCTCCATTGTATTGCCTTTGCTCTTTTGTCAAAGAGCAGTTGACTATATTTATGGGGATTTCTTTTTGGGCTCTCTGTTATATTCCCATAATCGATTTGCCTATTCTTTTGTCAATACCATGCTGTCTTGCTTACTGTGGCTCTATACTAAGGCTTGAAGTCAGGTAGTGTCAGTCTTGCAACTTGTTCTTTAGTATTGAGTTGATTATTCTGAGTCTTTTTTTTTTTTAAGTTTGTATTTATTTATTTGACAGAGACACAGTGAGAGAGGGAACACAGTAGGAGGAGTGGGAGAGGGGTGAAGCAGTCTCCCCCTTGAGCAGGCAGCCCAATGCAATGTGGGGCTCAATCCCTGGGATCATGACTTGAGCCAAAGGCACAGGCTTAATGATTAAGCCACCCAGGTTCCCCTCTTTTGCTTTTTTATATAAACTTTAGAATTCATTTGTCTATATCCAAAACATTTTTTTCTACTATTCTCATTTCTGTCTCTCAACCGGAAAATTGAGTCTGTTGCATTTTGATTATTATTGATATATTTATATTTTAATAGTATAATATTGTACACATTATAATTTATATCTAGATTTTTAAAAATCCATCTGTATCTTAAAACCTAAGTAATTGAAAAGGATGTGATTTATGGCACATTGTAGATACTACATTTTAAAATAAAAACAATTGACACGTATCATTTCTTTAAATATTTTCGGTGGAGACCTAATACAATAGCAATTTGCTATTAACTATAAACCAATTAAAATAGACAAAGTCTCCTCTTTATGATTATAAATTTTACATTGCTCCCTTTTCTCATGAGTTTGCATTTTCAATCTACTTCTTCAACAGACTTTTATACTAATGTAATATATTTTTATGCTTGAAAGTCTTTTAGTAATCACCCTGTCATTTTCTCTACAATAAAACTATGTACATAATTAAAAATTTTAATTAATTTTCTATGGCCATATGGATTTATGTATTAATTTTTCTTCTCCTTCGAGTTCTTACTATAATTATTAAAACAAAAATATAAAACTTGAATATATTAGACATCGATGAACAAATTACAGAAAAATATTGTATTGGAATATATCTCTTCTGAAGATGAATTAGTGAATTATTCATGGTAAATTGTAGGTTGTTTTTTGGAACTACTCACCTGAGGAGAGGTACCACACTTCCTCTAGAGTACCTAGAGACAAGGTAATTCAAATTGAGTGAGAGGTAATCCTAGAGCTTTTATAGAATCCACAAAAAGGGCAGTTATAAAAGGAGAGGTGAGGAAGGAGATTCAGCATGATGCCTCGGCCAAATGTGCACACATGCTCAGCAGATAAGTTTCTAACAGAGAACAGAGAGACGTTAAGACTGATTATTCAGCTAAAAAAGGGAATGGAGTACTGATTCATGCTAGGAGGTGAGTGAACTTTGAAAACATACAATGAAATAACCAGGTCCCTAAATTCTCAATATAATAGATTCTTTATATGAAGTGTATAGAATAGGCAATTCCAGAGACATAAAGTAGATTCATGATTGCCAGGGGCTGCTAGAAGGAGTAATAGGTACAGGTTTTTAGTTTGGTGAGGTTTTTTTTGTTTTGTATTGTTTTTAAGTGATGAAAAATGTTCTGGAAGTAACTCACAGTAATGGTGGACTAAATACCCATGTACCACCCCTTCATACTGAGACTTGTATATTCTCATGATGAAAAAGTCTCTGTGTTCATTTGGATATAAACTTATTTTCCACATCCTTCTCTGATGGAAGAAAATGGTTATGTTAGGTGAGAAAAAAATTAACCCCTACATATTTAAGCCACTGTACATCATTTTTTCTGTTACTTGTAGCTGAAACATTCCTAACCAAATCAGAAGATCACTGGGAAATCATATTAATCAGGCTTCCAGTTGTGTGTGAAACTACATTTCAATAAGCAACATATCTGGCAACCAAAAGATGATTAAGAACAATTGGAATCTTTATTACATGTTCTAGAAACTACAGTTTTAGCATAGAAGAAAACTTCTCAAAGCCTTGTTTCCTACCCAGTTTTTCAGTCTCACATGTAATGTGCAAATATTTCTAAGGATTTCACCATTTTAAAATTTCCCCAGGATTACTCTCACATGGTCCACATGGACTTGCCCTTTGCTCCGTGGCATCCCTTCTGCTCTCCCTCAGCACTAAATACAAGCTCTTTTTAATGAGAATGCTTCATGACTCCAGTGCTATTCCTCTCATCACTCCAGTTCTCCTTGCAAACAGTTGGAAACAAATGGCTAGAGATACAATGTTTAATATTTCAGGTAATAGGAAGGGGAAAGATGGAATGGGCAAAGATGGAGTTAGAGGACAGGAAACTGGGGAAAATTATGACAACTGACACATTACCTTTTTTGTTCTCTTCTACAGTAGTTTTCTTTCCTGTGATACTGCTGTTGCCTCTGTGGCTGACTAGATGCCCATGAAGAGTTGGCAGCTGCTTATGTATCAGGATTTGAGGTCCCACTGTATGTTCCATGCGTTCAAAGCACCATTATTTTACTCTTCCACCCTATTGTAGTTGCCCCTGTTAATCATTATTTGACTAAAAACAATAAATCATGGTAAAATGGGCACAAGTGAGAGAACTAGAACCTCTCTTTGTCTCTGCAGACTTATCTACAAAATGGACATGGTAGTTTCTCTTCTGCTTGCCGTGTGGGCTGCCATTCAGCCTATTAATCTTTTATTCATTGGACAACTGCTTATTGGATATTCACATCGTGTTCCAGACACTAGGACTAAGCAATAATAAAGTTATGTGGAACTTAAGAACTTGCTTTTGAAACATGGAAAAGTTATAGGGGGTACTATTGGAGGAGTGTCATGGTTTTGGGGCACATTAGGAATCTGGGGAGTGAGATGGCAGAAACAGACAGCCGGGCGCGCGTGTGTGTGTGTGTGTGTGTGTGTGTGTGTGTGTGTGTGTGTAGGAGTGGTGTTTAAAAGATGAGTGACTAGGAGAACTCTGAACATAAGCTTCACCTGTTAAATCAGTCCGTGGCTAATCTTGACCTTCTGTGAATCAGTGACCTGGTAAGAAATATAGTATCAACTACAATTCAATTCCATATAACTTGTTACCAGAGAGACTTGTAAAACTACTGATGTGTGTGCAATTGCCGTACAACTTCTGAGAACCTTTAAGGGTCACAGCTATCAGGAGGTAGAACATTTCCTGGAGGGAAGGGGAACACTTCCATGGTAATAGCCTGCCTTCATGCCTTTGCTTCTGTTCATCTCTAATCTCTTTCCTTCTCACCATCTGTCAAATCTTTTTTTTTTTCTTTTTTTTATTCCTTCAGGAAAAAGCAGGTTCTTCCTCTTAAAGCTCTTGGAGAATCATGTCTGTACTTCACTGTGTCACTTATTCCGGATACTCTTCTATTCTTATTGTTTGTGTTACTATTAGGTCCTTAATGAGGACTGCTCTATGTATAACCTAACATAAATATTTAGCAATCCAAACAATGTACACATTTCCAGTAGGAAACTGGATTTTTCATGATGGACCCATCATGTGCTGTTTGCCTCTTTTGTGCATATAGTCTTTGGCATACAGTTTCTGCAAGTTCGTGTTTTAAAAATGCTTTCACTTTAAAACCAAACTGTTTTTGTCTGGAGAAAAGTGGAAACAATAATAGACAAATATGAAGAAGATAGACAGATATTTTTTTCCCCTAAGAAAACTATCTTTTTTTTGTCACCTTTGAAAGTTCAAATGCCTGTTATTGACTCTTTTTGTCCTATTGCTGAGCCCCCAATTTATAGGTGACCTGAATGGTCATTTTTTATATGACAAAGGAGTTAATTCTCCCTAAAGAAGAGGGAGGCAAAAATCCTGAGATGGGTAAATGACAGTAAAAGACCAGTTTGCTCTTTGTGGTAAGCTGGCAGAGAGACCTCAGAGATAACCATAGAAGAATTTTCAAAATCACAGAAATTATGTTGGCAGAAAGAGTTGCAGGAGGAAAGATATTCTCAGTGCAATTATCTTTGACAAATGGCGTTCTGCAAGCTAAGCCTACTTTATATAGTGTGCATTTCTATCAATTATTGCAGTTGGTCCTGTTTTTATTTAGCAAATACATGGTTTATCATGTTTGTATTTGTCTTCCATGATACTTTTTCACCTAGAAGTACCACATACTGTTAAGTAGACAGGAAGTATATTATTACATTCAGACACACAAAAGGAAGTCCAGGGAGTACTCATTTTCACATAGACGAGCAAAGCACAAGATTTAGATACATCATTGTGTCTCAAACAGGAGTGAAAGACTTGGGGTGGGGAGAAACATCACAAAAATAAAATTACAGGAACAAAGGAGAACTAAGGGTGAAAACAGTACTACAGAGCTAAGAGGGGTGCTGAAGGTTTTTTGGTAAATGTCCTTA
>PITA01016787.1:0-45397 GCA_004023965.1 Spilogale gracilis
GAGAGGGAACACAAGCAGGGGGAGTGAGAGAGGGAGAAGCAGGCTTCCCGCCAAGCAGGGAGCCTGATGTGGGACTCGATCCCGGGTCTCCAGGATCATGACCTGAGCCGAAGACAGTCGCCCAACCAACTGAGCCACCCAGGCGTCCCTGGTTTGCCATGTATTTCTAGAACAGCTTCACACCATAGACAAGCAGAAGAAAAACCTGCATAGTGGACATAACGGGTGCTATTTTCCTAAGAAGGACAAACCTAAGTTCCATAGCCTTGCCACTATTCTAGGCTCTGATGTGCTTTGGGACATTTTTCATTTCTTGGAGCACCCATTCCTAAGTTAACCTTCCATCCTCTGATCATTGACTTTTGGGGGGAGAAAAACCTTTATAAACCAAGTTTCAGTAGAGTCACACACACACAAAAACAAACAAAACTGGATATTTAGAGGAGACTGCAGGGAGCAACTCACTATGTGTGGTAGGGCTTTTCTTGCCTTTAAAATATATATATATTTAATTTATTTATTTTATCAGAGAGCAAGTGCCACAAACAGGGGAAGTGATAGGCAGAGGGAGAAGCAGGCAAGCAGCAAGGAGCCTGATTAGGGCCTGATCCCAGGACCTTGGGATCATGACCTGAGCCAACAGCAGCCACTTAACCAACTGAGTCACCCACGTGCCCCATGGCTTTTCTTTTATTGGCTGATGCATATGGGAAAATTGTGGGGTGAAGAACAGTATAGTACATTTCTTTGCTCTTCCTGCTGTAAATGACTGGCTGAAGTAATGATTAAGGTACTGGAAGAAGTCCATATTCTCTTGTGGACGAGGAAAGCGAAAAGGTGGGGGAAAGGTAGGTGAACAGGACTGGGCACATTTCTAGAGGGCTGTGCTCTTTGTAACCTTGTATTTACGTAGTGCCTCATGCGTGCGTGCGTGCATGCGTGCGTGCGTGTGTGTGTGTGTGATGTGTTCTCTCTGGATGTTCCTGGCAGGGTTCCAGCCACAGCAGAGGTTGCAAGTACCTGGCATAACCTTTTCTTTGCTCCAGCAACTCAGTGAGGAACAATGATGCCCTATTCCTGGATGCCAACCTACAGGAAATCCATATTGCTGTGTGCGCTGGGGAAAGGGAATTATCTGAGGGCCCTTGTGCAAGCCTAACCTGGGGTGTATTGACAGTACTTTGTTCTGACTAGGCACTCAAATATTTGTGGAAGAGAAACCCAGAATGTCAGCTTAAAGCTGAGGATGTTTGTGGCCTAGATTCTTCCTGTGGTTCTTTCAGCATGCTTTGGAAAGAACACCTCAGGAGGACATGGCTATCTCTGTGAACCCCAGGTCTGTGGATTTGTTTCCTTTCTGCATTCTGCTGATTATGTGAAGTAGAAGAGCCAGATATTGAGTGGGGCTGGAACATTCTGGAAGATTGGAAATTTGATGAAGTTCATGGGGTGGGGGGGGCAGGTAGCTGTTTTTGCTTCTGAAGGAAGAGCAAGTCCCCTGAGAGGAGGTGTGGCTGGTCTGACTGACAGGTAGGCACTAACTCAAGTCCTCACCAGCTCTGAAGGGAGTTCTTTTCTGACCCTTTGGTGGCCAAGAGAAGCAGTTGCTGCAAACCATGTAGCTTTATTAAAATCGATTCTTGTTGGAGGCTGCTCCTTGAAGGCAAAGCCACACTGCTGAGCTGAGGCCTGGCTGGTCTACCTCTGTGTGAGATTCGGGGAATGGATTTCAAAGTGTGGACAGCTTTTGGGGTGGTTGGTTTGTTTCTCCCTTGATGTAATAGCAGCTGTTTATTTGAGTTCAATCCTCTGCTTTTGTCATAGGAATTTTGGTTCTTTTGTTTCTTGCCCCACAAAAATGAACTAGGGAGATGTTTTTGAAAGGAGGAGCAGAGAGGGAGGTGGTGGTTGGACTCTTTCATCAGGAGACCGTCTTTCTGACATCACTTTGTCCTAAGGTTTGCTCTTTTCTGTCCAGGCACAAGGACAAAATAGAGCACCCAGAGCCAGTGAGAATCTGAGCCAGCAACAGCCAGTGTGGATGGAAGAGTAAAGCCAGGCTGGTCCCTAGCACAGGGCCGAGGCAGAGTCCTTTAGAGCAGGGGTGCTTGGGCAACCATCCCTCATAGCCACATCGCTAACTACAAAGCACCAGTCATAGAGCATTTATAGACCTAAGCATCTAAAACGAAATTCCTTATGGTCACGTGGTATGCAGAGATGATGAGAAGACCTGTGTTTGAATGGACAAGCTTTTGATCTGTTCTATCAGTTTCTTCAGCAGTCTCTGCAGATGATCTGTGAACCTCTTCAGAATCTATTTAGGGCCTAGGAAGAGGACGGTGTTACTCAGGGAAGAGAGGATGAAGAAACAGTACTCAGAGGATAACTCTGGCCCTTTGTCACCAAAACCACAGGCCACTGAGAGGACCGCTGACTATTAATTAACTCTCAGTCATTATAGATAAATGGTAAGGTATGGTTTACCTGACAGATAATCGGTAGTGGTTTAAATTTAGTCAGGTAGCCCTTCCATTTCTATAACCTGTTGGAAAAACATGTTCAAGTGCTATTAATATAGCTCCCAACTGGGACATCAAGCTCTGTGTGCAGGCAGATCTATCCTGCCCTGCACAGCAGGGGTGGACCTTGAGTGACCAGGGTGATATTCACTCTGTGGCTGTATTGACATCTTTGTTGCTTGTGTGTGAACACACACACACCAGCATCCCACTTATTTGACCCCTTCCCCATGTTCCTGTTGTCATCCTCAGTGAGAATGGTACTTGGTCCTGACATACCTCAGTTGACTCATTACTTCCTAACCCCTGTTGGGATAGGGTGAATCTCAATCTGTTTATTTCATGTCCCTCATTTAAATCTTACTGACCTATCCTGACGCCCTCCCTTAAGGTGTCTGGGACTACAAATATGAAAGGGGACATAAAAGTCTTGGCGGTGATGAGAGCCTGTTGTTCTGTCCATGCCTTGGGCTGTGCCTTCATTTCTCTTATTCTACTGTTGTCCTTAAAATGATTTCATACACATGTTTGAAAGGTATGAGACTATACTCTTTAGAACCCAGAATTAGTCTGTGGCTTCTTTGGAAGGACTTCAGTTATCCGTAGATGGGAAGGCAGCCTGATAAATTTCTGATCTTCATTCAGCTGTTGCTGCCAGTCTGGTTGTGAAATGTGACAGGACCACAGCCAACTGTGTAATGTTGAAATATGTTCCATCTGAAATTCCTTTCTATCCTCTACGTTGCTCTGTGAATTAAGAGGGTACGACTGGCAGTGATCAGAGGCTTAAATCACATTTTGAATTTGTCTAAAGAGAATTTGTTGGGTTTTCTACTAGTCACAAGACATTGGGCAAGGGGCCACTTACAAGGGATTGCAATAGTATGGAGAGCTTATATTCCAGTGCAAGACTTGGTGAAAGGATACTACAAGTAGAAGGTAGAATGTGGATGACAGCTAGCATGGAGAATGCACTCTAGGTGGTAGCTCAGAGGAGATAAGAAAGCTATGATTCTGAGTGTCTGCCCTCAGAGATTAGGATTCTAGCCCAAGTTTGCAAGTCCACTATATGAACAATGCCATGCAAGGAAGAACATTTTAAGCAGGGTAATTGCACATGTAAGTGTGAAGGTGGAAAGAGCGAGACTCTTGGAACAGTGGATTTATGTGCTTAAGAGAAAAGGGGAAGATGAGTTTGAAACGTCGGAATGGGCATGTATCCTGCTTCTTGGGACAATAGAAAACCCGGCTTAGCTAAACAGTAAGAATGCATTGGCTCAGTAACAGAAAAGGCTCTCTTTTCAGGTTGCAGGCGTGGTTCTTGAAGGTCTACCGTCCTCTCCCTGGGTATCTGCGTGTTCAGAAGATGGCTGCCAGCAGCAGCCAAGGCTGCGTGCTTCTCCGTTCACATGCATAACAATCAGTAAAAGACCCGAGTGCTCGCTTCTACAGCACATATACTAATAAAGACCTGAGCTTTGCTCTGACTGGTCCAGTCTTAACCGTCGTGGCAGCCTGAGAAATGCTGTTTACTTAGGCTTGGGTTTCTGCTCATCCCACAATTAGAGTAGAGATGAAGTTGTGCTAATTGGCTTATGTCAGTAAGGGTCAACCTCTAGAGCTCAGTTTTGGGCCAAAGTCCTGTTGCTGCTATGTAGCCATTCCCAAAGGAAAATCTAGAGAGGTAGAAAGGAATAGGAAGTAGAGGATCGGTTGACAATGGGGAAAAAAAGGTCAATTACAGCTTTAAATTATAGGCAGCTTTGAATTCTAGGCTAAATGATCTCCAGTTGAATCCAGACATGATTCTTTAGGTAGATCCTCGGGCTGATGCCAGTATTGGTCTTGGTTCTTGATGAGAAAGAATGTTTAATTATAATCTGCTCATGCCCAGATAATTGATTTGGTGACCAGTTTTCCTTCTTGTCCCCATCATCTGTGTTTGCTCCTCACTAGGACTGTGAATGTTCAGTAGCTGGCTTGTTGGTTTGAGACTCTATAGAGTGCCAAACTTGAATGTCTCTGTAAAAATAGCTCTGTCTCCTATAGGGCTCCCTGCGAGAGCTACTCCACTCATTTCAGATTTCTCTGCTGGAAGTTACTCAGTTGACTCTACCTGTTCACATTAATCATTAATCAAAAATTAGGTAGAATTGCTGAAGTTCATGAGTGCCATTCAGAGGCAGCCCATCCATCTGTCCATCACTTTATTTGTAAGTGAGTATACCTACTATGTGCCAGGGGCTGTGCTGGTCACTGGAGAGGAACCCAGCCATAGCACATAGTCCCTACCCTTGAGTTCCCAATCTGGTTGGGTAAACCAGTAAATCTAAAATGTTCATCTTATGTGGTGCATGTCCTAGGTAGCTAGCATGCTACAGAAGTTTAGAGAAATGGTATTTCTCTCTCCTGGAGGTAGAACAGATGACATTTCCTAGGGTGTTTAAAATGGGTTTAGAAGTTAGGGTTAGGCAATGGCTAGGTGTTTGGAACGAAGGGAGGGAATCATGATAGGTAAAGATACATTGACCTATTGTCAGAGAGTCATAGGCATTATTTGGTGGCTGGGGCTATAATTCTTTAAAATAAACAAATCAACCAGGAGATAGAATGGGAATACAGACTCAAGACTCTTCTATGCAAAAATCTAACCTTCAAGACAGGAAAGTGGTCTGGGAATCCCATTTTCATTTCCAACTCTTTGGGTGGTTGATCCTGGTGGTCTGAAGAGTATACTGGTCTAGGGTACATTGTGGGGTGCAGGGCTGCAAATGTAGGCTGCAAATGAAGAGGGGAAGAGCAGGAGCTTGAGTAGCCAGAGGTTTCAGGATGGGGGAGAATTTCAAGGTCTGAGTGTTCAATAGGATCCTAGAGGAAGTTGCAGGCATTGGGCAGCACAACCTATTTAGAGCAGGAAATAATATCTTAGACTTATTTTTGCACAATTGAGCTAAAACATCTTTCTAGAATAAAAGACTAGTGAAATAATCACTTGGCTCTAAACTCAGGCCACTGAGAATTCAGGTTCCAAATTTTAAGTTCAGTTCTTAGTCTGCTAGTCTATCTCCCAGTTGGGAATTATTTATCCTTGTTTTGTTCATACAGTGATTTTGTAATGCTCTTCAGTAACCTTGGAGGCCACTCTACAAATGACTTTATTTATTATTTAAAAATAGGATTGATTCAAGACTGACTAAATGTGTAATACAGAATCCACTTGGGGGTCAGGGAAGGGGAGCTGTGTGGCATTTACTTAGGTAAGGGTGTTTGCAGGCCCCAGAGACAGAGTCAGTCTCAGAATCATTAAGACTCACTAAGACATGTTGGGCACCTGGGTGGCTCAGTGGTTAAAGCTTCTGCCTTCGGCTCAGGTCATGATCCCAGGGTCGAGTCCCATATCGGGCTCTCTGCTCAGCAGGGAGCCTGCTTCCTCCTCTCTCTCTGCCTACCTGTGATCTATCTCTCTGTCAAATAAATAAATAAAATCTTTTAAAAAACTTACTAAGACATGTTATTTATTTATTTATTCATTCATTCATTCATTCATCTATTTATTTATTTATTTATATTTGTTTATTTGAGAGAGAAGAGAAAGCATGAGCATGCCAGAGGAGGGGCAAAGGGGGAGAGAATCTCAACCAGACTCCCCACTTCGTGGGGAGCCTCACATGGGGCTGGATGATGCCACAACCATGGTATTATGACCTGAGCTGAAATCAAAAGTTGGACGCTAACCTACTGAGCCATCCAGGTGCCCCTCAGTAAGATGTATTTTTTCTTGTCTTCCTCAGACAGGCTAGCTTTAAGAACCTTCTCACAGGTTCCTGACTTATCCTGAAAGCTGCCAGGAGTGAGCTGGTTCTCCATCTCTTGGGCACTGAACTTCCAGATGGTTTATTTCCTGTACAGTGATGAGTTTTACTTGCTGTTAAAACACAGATAAGATTTTAGATGGGTTTATGTTTTACGTGATTGTTGGAATTAACCCAGTTACCATTCCAAGCTTTGTGGGAATGACTGGCAAATCCCACTTCTCAGTATAACTTAGAACTTCTTTGTGTCTTCAGTTGTGTTTAATAAGAATTCATTAGTTAAATTTGAACCTAAAGGGTCACCAAGAAACAAGGTCTGAGCATCCTTGACCTTTAGTGGTTTGTTTTAGGCATGAAAGGGTACCTTGAGAGAAGGTGCAGGAAGTTACATGTGAAAACACGTGTATTGTCAGCAGGTCCACACAGGACTTTTCCCTGCTGGCACTGTTGACACTTTGGGCTAGATCATTCTTTGTGGTTAGAGGCCGTCCTGTGCATCGTTTGATGGTCTGAGGCATCATTTGTGAGGATCAACATTTGTCAGCAGATATTGCTAAATGTGCCCTGAAAATACCACTGGTCTAGACCCACCAAGTTAATAGACAAGAAAGCTTTTTCTGGATAGCTCTGTACTCAGCTATTAATTGATTTTTTGAGAATTTTGTTGTAACTATTAAGAAGCCAAATAGTTGATGATCAATATACACAGATTGCGTATTTGCAGATTTTTGTCTACTTGCTAAATTTGATGGGTAAGCCTGAAATCGTGACTCCAGGCACTTGTACAGTCGATCTGGGACACACACGTGTGCAGAGAGGCAAAACGTTCCAGTCACCTCCTGCACCTGTTCCCAGCTGAGGTCAGACAAGGTGATGTTTCTCATTGTAGCTCTCTCTGGTTGTAAACAAGTGTCCTTTCCATGGCCTATTGAGTGCTACATTTTTCAGATTTTTGTGCTTTTTCATCCGCGATTTTGCTTTTAAAAATGGCCCTCAAGTGTAGTATATGGTGCTTTCTAGCGTTTGTAAGGATGAGAAGGTTGTTACATGCTTTACAGAGAAAATACATGTGTTAGATAAGCTTCCTTTGAGGCATGAGTTCAGTGTTAATGATAAATCTTTCTAGGTGTCTTCAAACAGAGATATGCATAAAACAGGCTACATATTGATCATTGGATGAAAATGTGACCAGTGGCTCCTGGAACCTAGCCCTGTATTTTGCCTTGGAGAAATGGTCCAGTATTTGCCAATTCATGATTAGTGGTGACTTTGTAAGAATGTAACTACTGCAGGTGGGAATCAACTGTACTAGAAGTTACCTAGCCTACATTGCCACAGCCTGCATTTTAGAGATGTAATGTGATGAATGTGTTAAGCTGGATTGCTTTTTTTTGTAAAAAATGACATAGCCACATTATGGAAAACTGAGAATGAGTAGTTGCTAAGTCAGTAGTTGTCAGTATTTTTAAAGCTATTGCATACCTTGTGGGAAAAGGTTGTATAATTTATAGTGCCACACGCAGTTTACTTTCTCATTGAATGTCCTTTTCAGTGTGTCTTTGCCAGCATTATTTTTGCATTTGTTGTATTTTAAAAAATGACAAAATTGTTGGGAAAACTCAAATCATATGCATAGTTCAAAAATAGAATGTAAAAGTTTCTATTGTTACATTATTTTTCCACTTTTTTCTCGAGAGTTAAAAATTTGGTGGGTCATTTCAAGTCTTTTAAGAAAATGCACATGAAAAGAAATGTTTTATGTACCCACAATTTAACATGGAAGGGACTATTTGCTTCCTGTGGGCTATTTGCATTATGTTTGGTTACTTCATATAGTTCAGGCACAAAAATGCTTTCTCATTACTTATGATATACTTTAGTTGTCTGGAAAAACAACATAAATGTTGTTTCCCAATAGCTGTTGTGTATTTTTGAGCTGAGTGATTATTAGCTTGTGAAAGATAAATCTCTTCTAACCTAATTTTTGTTTTTGCCAGTAACCTAAGTGACAGGACACAACCCAAAATTTCATCCATCTTGAAATTTTATTTTCTCTCACTAGGCTTGGCAGAGGATTTGAAAGATTCTGTTTCCTGGTAGAAAAGTAGTTAATAAGTGGATGCAAATGAGTAAACATTATCCAGGATCAGTCAATATGCTTAGTATAAAGTACTACAACAGATGTTCCTGGAATGATTACAATGTGAAGAACACATTTGTGATAGTGAGTCTGGAGCCCTTGCCCTCAGCATGGCTGGAGAAAAGAGGACATGTGAGGGATGGCTGTTGATCCTTTGTGTGTCAGGCACAAAGGGACAGTTGGAGTGACGAGAGATCCTGCAGATGAGGTTGCCTTGACCCGAGGTAGAGAAGTGAGACCGTCTTGGGCCAGCTGTTGAGAGTAGATAGGGAATTTTGATTGTGGTTTAAAATCCTACTTCTATTAGAAAACCATAGTTTTGGGCACCTGGGTGGCTCAGAGACTTAAGCCTCTGCTTTTGGCTCAGGTCATGATCTCAGGGTCCTGGGATCGAGGCCCACATCAGGCTCTCTGCTCAGCAGGGAGCCTGCTTCCTCCTCTCTCTGCCTGCCTCTCTGCCTACTTGTGATCTCTCTGTCAAATAAATAAATAAAATGTTTTTTAAAAAAACAACCGTAGTTTCATGTAGGATGATTTAGAGATACACAGTAAAAATGTTCCTAGAAAAGAAAGACTAAACATGAGTAGCTTTGATGGATGGAAAAACTTGGGAAATTGCAGACTTTTGAAATCAGAGACATATTCTGTTTCCCGGATGGTGAGAAATTGTGCTTCTCTAGGATTATTTGTTAACTACTTAGAAAAAGGTAAAATAAGAAGTAGGACTTGATTAAGGCCAGGAAAGACTATTTTCTGGAAAGAAAGAAAAAGGTGTGGGTTATACCTGAGTGTCAGTTTCTTAACCTAACAGTGAGCTAAGCCTAGAAGATTAAAGTCCATAGGATTGTTTTCCCAAAAGGGAGTGTCACTTAGCTGATAATTTTTCGCCTCAATCCCAAATTCCACATTCCAGCAAGACTAGAGTAGGTCTCCTTGTACATGTGGAGAAAATCCTAAGGGTTTGGCAGAAAGGTGGATTTTTTTTTAACTCTTTTATAAAGGATTAAGCTATGAAAAAAATCACAGAATTTAAATATCATCCCATTTAAAAAAATACATAAAAGCCCCAAAAACCCTTCCCATAGATTGGAAATTACAAAATCTCTTCCCTGTGAGATTCTTAGTTTACCCTTGGGATGATATTTTTTGTTGACTATTGCAGGCATTCAGATAATCATCATAAACCTAGAGGCACACCCTTTGAAGTGCATAGTTTCTCTTTCAGAATGTCTATGGGAGAGGCACTAAGGAGAATGTTTAAAGTAAAATATTTCAGATAATTGTCCACATTCCTCAGACGTTTATTCCTGAAAAATAGCAAGCAAACTCTATGGCTTTACTCATTTTTAATTTGAATATTTATGGAAGGCTGAGTTGAAGTGTGCCTTTAAATTAACCTCTTTCGGGGTAAAGTTCTATAAAAAATGTCATTAACAACATTGGGATTAACTAGTTAGGACAAATTTAAACATTATATAAAGCTTTAGGGTAAAAAGTAATGAAGTTAATTGAATTCCGTCCTCCAAAAGTCCTTTGTAAATAGTGTCTCTGTTGCCTTACTGTTTATGGAACAGAAGATTTAACTGTGGTATTGCTACATCAGGGAACTTTTGTCCTACGGGATTTGTAAATAAAATTATATTCATATTTTCTGGTTTAATTTTTTTTTTGCTTTTTGTTGTATTGTTTTGTTCTTACAGTTATATCTCTCATCTACCTAACATTTGTTTTTGTGCCTCACAGAGGTAAAGTGATAACTTCTTTATTTTTGTGGGTATTCACTTTTGTGAATATTTACTTTGTGCATACATACTTTTCCTAAATTAATGTATCCAAGAGTTGACTCTTTCAGTACTGATATAAAATACAGTAGTTTGCTCTTCAGTACTTATTCTAAATGATACACCGATTATATCTTCAGTATGTCTATATTTGCTCACTGTACTCTCTACCCTATTCAATGATCTATTTCTGTGGTAACAGTTTTTAGATACTGTAGCTTTACAATGTATTTAGGTTTGTTAGGATAGGTTTCCCCTTCGTTGTTTTTTTTTTTAAACATTTTCAGTCATGCTGAAGCTTTCTGTCTTCCAGCTCAACTTTAGAATCAGATTCATAAACTCCACAGAATATCCTGTTGCAATGTGGGCTACATTGTGTTGACTTTATAAATTGTGATGGAAGGATAATTGCCATTGTACGAAAAGTGGTTCCTGTCTGGACGATGCCAGTGCTGTTACTTGTATCTTCTGTGTTATTCAGTAAAACTGAACATAAGACTGATTTGACATATTTATGGGTAAGTTTATTTCTAGGTATTTTCTTTTCCCCCACCCCTCCTTCCTTTTATACTTTGTTGATATGAGTGGATTTTTTTTTTAAGATTTTATTTACTTATTTATCTATTTATTTATTTATTTATTTATTTATTTATTTATTTATTTATTTATTTTTAAAGATTTTATTTATTAGACAGCGAGAAACACAGCCAGAGAGGGAACACAAGCAGGGGGAGTCAGAGAGGGAGAAGCAGGCTTCCCGCCAGAGCAGGGAGCCTGATGTGGAACTTGATCCCGGGTCTCCGGGATCATGACCTGAGCCAAAGGCAGTCGCCCAACCAACTGAGCCACCCAGGCGCCCCATAAGATTTTATTTTTTAAGTAACCTGTTTTGCCAACATGGGGCCCTAACTCACAACCCTGAGATCAAGAATCACATGTTATATGGAATGAACCAGCCAGGTACCCCTGGAATTTTTTTTTTTTTCTAAATGACTTTTTCAACTGGTAATTCTTTCCCAACAATCTCTAGTCCACTTAGATTCTAGGTAAATAGACATTACATTTGCAGAAAAAAAAAATTACTGCCTTTTCTTTGATTTCTCTGGGTTAGAGGTAGAAGTGTTAAATAGTTAATAGCAGGCATCCTTGTCACCATCTTGATTTTAATGGGACTTACAATTTACCATTTATTGGTTCATTTCCATACATTTCTGACTTACTTTTCTGTGTAAGACACTATTTGATATTTATAAGAAAGTGTCAAATTAAATATAAGCAGGGGGAATGTTTAAGTTACTGGTTGCTTCCCAAAGGATGTAGCAGTAATGTGGGATATGCCATTAAAAAAGGGTGTTCATGATTCCTTAAGGTTCTACTCGTTTTTCCTCAAAGAAATTCATGATGTGTGGGAGCCTGTTGGGGCATCTGAGGACTTCCTAGAATATGGGACCTCTGCAGGAATCCTGGGAGCATGCTGTGGGCAAGACTGATTGATGTAAATGAATCGGTTGGCCTGATTTTCCTGAAGGACACTGTGGGTGGAGTACAGTGATCTAGCCAGTGCAGTAATCTAGGCTGGGCCGGAGTCTTGGGCTCTGGCCATCCTATTTTCCTTAGGCACATGGAGTCACATTCTAGGTAGGCCCTGAGAACCCACTGGTAGGCCTGAAATTCAGAAAACCCTCACCAGTAGGCAGATGGAAAGGGACATTGGGAGCAGGGAACTCACAAATGTAAAGAAGCAAATATAAAAGGGGAGGAGAATAGCATACAAGATGTCAGCTGTGAGGTGCCTGAATGACTCAGTTGGTTAAGCGGCTGCCTTCAGCTCAGGTCGTGATCCCAGGGTCCTGGGATTGAACCCCACATGGGGCTCCCTGCTCAGCGGAGACCTGCTTCTCCCTCTCCTTCTACCTGCCACTCTGCCTACTTGTGCGCACTGTCTCTTCTCTCTGTCAAATAAATAAACAAAATCTTAAAAGAAAAGATGTGAGATTTGATGCTTCAGGGCTCTGGCACTTTCCAGAGGTAGGGAAGGACCTTATCTGTGTTGCCAGAAGATGGGCTGGCAAAGTTAAAGCCACAGGCTCATAATGTAAGCTCAGGCCCTTTCTCATCAGTAGACTGTACCTGTAAACACTTTCATTAGGTAAATTTGAAATTACCATGTGTGCCTGAAATTGCCATGTGTTGCCTAAAAAGAACGGTTTTCCAGCTGTGATTCCTGGGGCTCTGTGTGTTCCGTGGAGGCCCCCTGGGAGCCTGCAGGACCTTGGGATTCCCATTCCCCCACTTCAACCAGAGCAGCTCACTTTCACGAATCTATGTTATCAGGTTTCTGAGTAAAATAACATTGGACGACAACACGTTGCTGCATTAAACAAAAAAAAAAAAATTGAAAGCCATCATTGAGTAATTCATTTGAGTAATTCAAACCATGTTTGTGTAGCAGTACTGACCTTTCCTATGTTAACTATTGACATTTTATGTTGGAGTTGGTTTCTCAAGGAAGATTTCCTTGCAGACGTGACGTAGGAATGATTTATTTCGATGTAGACCTTACAGTGGTTAGGGTGTGCAGGCATGAGACTGGCTCAGTTGTGTCCATGTCCTATTTCCTCTGGTAATGGTAGGCTGCTTGAGGACCTGCTTGTGTTGTAGCTTTTCCATCCCACCTCCCTGCCCCCTCCCCCATGCCTGAACACCCATCACACAGGTTCAGGGTGTAGCTCCTGATTCCATGCAGACTGTTGTGGAGGGACAGTCTCCTCCCTCTTCTGCCAACAGTGTGAGGCACAAGGTGGGCCAAGAGAAGCTCAGAGGCGTGACTTTTCCAGCAGCCTGACTTGTCTCTTGTCTTTAAGGGGGCAGGCGACTTAAGAGAGCTCTAAGTAACCGCCTCTGGGGATTGCTGGGTTTTACTAGGGTCACCAAAAATCAAAGCAGGCTGGCTTGCCAGCAGAGCCTCTCCCAGTTCTGTGTGGGCTACAGTTGAAGGAACTAAGACCAGCGGATGTGGACCGAGCCCAGGGGAACTGTGGTAATGAAGCCTGGCTTCACACAGGGATTAGTAATGTCATTCTCACTGTTCACCTACACCCTTCCTACTCCTCATGGGCAAATCATAATCCTTTCCCTTCTAAGGAGCTCTCTGTGGCAAATAAGGTCCAAAGTGTGCTTTGCTGTCCATTTCTCAGCAAGACTATATTCCATCATGAACATCCATGCTGCTATATTTTGCAGTCACCCACTAAGGATTTTTGTCTGCTCTGCTGGCTCTGAGATAGTACTATTGTCACAGGACCAGACCTAGATCAGGGGCTTATTTTAGGCAAGGATGTTTGGTGGTGATCGAAACACATCACCTGTTTGATACACAGGAAAGGTTCCTGTGTGTTTTGAAGATCTCCTAGAATGGGAAATGAAGAGCACTGGGGTTCATGGGAATTGGACTGAGCTCGTCAAGATGCTCTCTTGGGCTCCTGGTTCCTGTGTTGGGGTGTGTGTCCTTTATCCTCTTGATAGCCACATGAACTTGTGAGGTCATGATTGTCAGTTTGTCCTCTGTGGCTACCCAGTCCTGGGCTTTCTGACTTGCTAATCTTCCAACATCCAAGTTCGACTGGCTTTAGAGTTACTGGGGAGAATCCCATGGGCCAAAATTGGCCCCTTTGAACCAAGGCCGCAAGAGCAAGAGGTCCCTGGCCTGACCACTGAATTGCTTCCTTAGAGTCGGGGCTCCAGCCACGCCCAGGCAGCTCTGATGGAAGCAAGAGGAGAGGTGGGTTCCGTGGTACCCCAGGCTGCTCCTCGGGCTATACAGATCACAAAATAGGTCTCTTCTGTGGCTCAAGCACTTGCTAAATAATGAGGTGATTCATCCTTTTTCCCAGTTCTTATCTCAGTGGTTTGAAATGAAATTTTCCTATAATCTGTCTTTTCTTGTATGAATGAACCTTTCTGGATTGTGTTTCCTAGAGGTCTGGTGGGTCAGCCCTGCCCTGTTGCCCAGCCCTTCTTGGGGTTGAATGCCAGGTGGATTGCCTACCAAAGACCAGAGAGCGTCACAGCTTTGCCATTCCTGCTGGGAGGCCCAGTGCAGGGCAGCCACACCAGGAGCAGCATTTCCAAAGATGGAGTGATGGACTTGGTAGGCCTCCTTCACCCTGTGGAGCGCAGCTTAGACCTCAGGGCCTGGAGGCAGTGAGAGGCTGTGTGCATAGCTCAGGAGTGTTCCCCTTGGCTAGCATGGCTCTTTCCAGAGAGTGAATACGATTTGCTTTTCCATTTGTACAAAATGTGCCTGCTTCTCACTCTCCTTCACAGCAGGAAATGAAAAAGAAATCATCATTCTAAAATGAGAGAAGAGAAGAATTAGCAGGGCCAATTCGCACAGGACTGTTTGTCTCTGCACTAGGCACTGCGGCTTCATCAGACCCACTTGTTAGTTTTGAGTGGCGGGAATAACAGGGCTTACACTTCATCAAGGAAGAGCATTCCAAACAAAAGTTTGGGTGCGGTTTCCTGGTCAGGAGTACGATATTGTAATAAATGGGAAGCAGTTCTGCAGTCCAATCTCTGGTCTGATTATACAAATTATAGCAGGGGCCCTGTTCTCAAAGGAATGTAACACACCCCACGGAGGCCCCTCCTCAGCGGGTGTGTTCGCATTTCCTCAGGCGCTCTCCTCCAAGTTAATGATGCTTTCACCAGGGGAGCCCAGCGCCTCCTGTGGAATAATTAGGATGCTTTCATTAGGGTCTGTGCCATGGGATCATTTTACAGGTGAGTTTGCCTTTTGTTAAAGTCCCTCGGGGAGTCCTGTGGCTAAATTCTCCACTCTTCTCCTACGTCACTGAACAAAAAATGCATACAAGGCTCTGACATTCCAGTAACAATGGCCAACATTTCCAAGTGCTAATGAGCCACACACTTGATATGGACAGGGTAGAGGAAAATGTTGGGATAAAAAGTCTCTTGCTTGCAAAAGGGGCCATCGATTTCTGTGACTGTGTCCGGAGGCCTGCTGCGCTCCTCTGTCTCCAGTTTACCACTTCTGGCTCGTGATGTGGAATATTCCTGACCCCCTGGGCTCAGCCCTGGTGAGCTGCCTCAGAGTTCCCTCAACTGCCTGATTCCTATTCCTTTAGGAGCTCTGTCTTTGTTGATCTCCCTGGCAGCTTTTCCCCACCCTTGCCCTCCTTACTCTTGCTTCTCAATCTTCACAGGCAAACATTCTTTCCCTTGAGAAAGCTCCCCTGGCCTGTCCCTCCTGTTTTGAGCCCCCCAGTCTGTTCCATGCCCCAGAGCACCCTGGGTGTCCCTTTTTTTTTTTAAGTTCTCTTTTTGTTTTTTAGTTCTTACCACCCACTAATTTACTATTTTTTTCCTTAAATTATCACCTCCTGGAGACCAAAGGCTGTGTTGTACTCATCTTCGAATTGTTGCTACCCCCGAGTGGTTGTCTTCTCTTAAAGCATGTGTTTGAGTTTTTTTTTTTTTTTTTTTTTTATCTAGAGCCAGTTTATGCCCCATATCAAGTAAATAACGTTCTTATTACAGGCTTATGACTTAGGATCTCCAATTGTTTTTCTTTAAACCATTTTGGTTTGCTCTTACCCACGCGTCTTGCTCCCTTATCTGATGAAGTCGATGGAGTGGCCGAGTGAGGAGACTGCAGGGCATGGCTGAGATTGGCCTGACTCTGAGTCTAGCTTGTGGTCCCTCTTTCTAATTTGGGATTTCCTTGGGTCCCACCAGATCAGTGAAGGCAGAATGCATCTAACACATGTGTGGTGCTGGCCCCGTGTGCCACGCTGACTCCGCCTTCCTACCACTTTTTCCACATTAAGCCTGCTTGCCGTTGTCCCCCTGGCTGCATGTTAGGCATGGTTTCTGTCAGCTTTTCAGAGTCCGTCCAGTCGACGTGGCCCCCTGTGGGAAGCCTTCTGTGGTTCCTTGAGGGTGTGTGTCCCACGGACATCCCGCCCAGGATCCCCCTGGTGGAACACTTTGGATGAATACCCCAGCGTGCATCCCACTTTACTGATCTCATTTGTTGGTGGGTCTCCCCTCTGCCATCACTGGGGGACTTGTTCTATGGTGAAGCCCTAGCCTTATTCCTTTCTGTATTTCCCAGTGCCTAGCTTGGGCCACACACATAATTTTTACTTGGTGAGCCATTAAATGAGTCCCTAAGCGGCTTTTAATTAAAAGCAACAAAAAACAAAACAGGGGAAAAAAAACCCCAAAAAACCAGGGTGCATCTCCTCAGTGGTGGTGTTTTAACTCCTGAAATTATTGCACATGTCCTAACATCGTCCAGGGGCTTTAAGCAGTGCGTCCTGTTGTACAGGTGAGGGGTGGAGACTAAGGCCCAGACACTGTACCCACACATCTTGGATGAGGCAAGACGGGAACAGACTTGGTCCTTCAGAGGCCTTGTGTGGGTCTTTCCCCATATATGATGCACCCCTCTAAACTTGCGGAGGAGCACGCAGTGGTGGGTTTCAGCCAGCCCAGGTTTCTTGTTTTGATGTGAGGGAGGGAGGCTGGTCTCACAGGGACCAGGAAGGGTTCTCAGAATCTTCCCTGGGCACGGCTAGGTGGGCCTGTCCCCATGGTGGTGGCAATGTTCCTTTCATTCTGGAAACAACCAAGACTTTGGACCTGGATAAGGAAGTTCTGTTGGCACTGCAGGTTAGCCCCTCCTGCACTTTATACCTTGCAGATTTTCGTCCAAATCCTGCTTCTGGGTTGTTTATCCTGAGCACATTAGTTTTATCATGCTATGGAAGATGCTGCTTGCCTCCCATTGGCCAACGCATGTTCTCCAAAATGCTTACAGATTCCCCTTTGTTGCCTGTGCAAATAGCCCAAGGAGGGGAGAGGTGCAGGTGGGATCTGCTAATGTGTGTGTGTCTACTTGTCCCACACAAGCTGTTAGGGAGTGCTGAAACCCTGAGGGTCTGCCTCACTAACACTCAGGGTCTAACCTTTCCATTGACTTGCCGGAATGAGCCAAGTTCCTAACTAATTTGAGGAGCAATAACAATACTCATTTGGTATAGGAAAAGATTTCATTAGTTGGAAATAATGGAAAGTCACCTAATTTAGAGAATTCTAGGGAAAATTTGAAAATAGTGAAGCACTTTACATAATAAGTTGCCCTGGATGACAGACGATGTGCCTAGAAGAGCTTTTCAAAATGCGATCTGTGACAGATTTGATATCATTGCCCAATAGCCGGTTTTTAGGGGATCCACACTAACGGATATTTAAGAGCAACAGTTAACATATGACTTCTTAATTAAGTGCCTCTGATGGATAGCTTGGTGGGGGCACTGTCTGGCAACAGGTGGACCCTTAAATTCCTTTCATAGCCATGTGTTAACCCAAATGAATTGGAACTTGTTTGGATGACCCTTGTTTTGCCAGGCAGATCGTTTAAACGCTGAATTTGTGGGGCTAGCCCACGTCATAAACCAGTCCACACTAGCATCGCTCTGCCGCTCAAATCTGCAAGAATCAGAATGTCTGCTCTGTGCAGCAGCAGTGGCCACCTTTGTAGAGGAGCAGCACGTCTCCTCCTGCCCACAAGAAGGTTAGCCTCCACCTCAGAGAACAGACCAACTGGCTCTTGGTGCCAGCAGAGCATCGCCAAGTCCTGGGCTTTGGAAGCAGCTAGCTTTACTCTTTCCTGCTTGTAAGTGAGGGTGCTCCTTGACCTACTTCGCCCTCAGTTGCCTTTGTGAAGGCAGAGTAATGACCAGAGCCACTTCTCCAGGGTATGGTGAGGGCAAGGGAGATGCCCACACACTCGGCAGTAAGTGATCGTTGTTGATCTGCCTGCCCATGCTGAGGTGGCAAAGAGATAACTAGAGCATGGCAAATGTTTTATGAGGCTAGGCACACATTCCATGAAAAACAGAAGTGGGAACTGGTAAGCCCTGGTAAGGGGTGAGGACCAGGAGGGGCAGGCCGCCAAGGAAAGTGTTAGCAGGGAGTCTACAGGTAGTGAGGTGTCCAGGCTTCTCTAGTCTTCCTTCCGCAAACAGTGATGGAACCTTAGGATTTACCAGAGACTTTGTTAGGTACTGGGTTACCAGAGTGGCTACGAAAAGTTGAAATCCTGCACCCTCTTGGAACCTATTTCCTAGTGGGAGAGAGGAAAAAGGAAGCACACACCCATGCATGTAGAAGCACTGAGGGGGAGGGTGTGAGGCAGATGCTGGGAACATGAAGGAATGAAAGGTGCCAGAAGGGGAGTGCATGGGGAAAGGGAAAGCAGAAAGGAGGTCAGAGTATATTTTCCAGGGACACTTTGCTAGTCATTCTGGAGGACCTGACAGCCAAAGGAGTTGGTTGGTTGGTTTTATGTGAAGTTCATTTTTTTCTCAACTCTAATTGTGATGCATGTTCATTATAGAAAGTGAATGAAAAATATTAAAAGGTAAAAGGGAAGGAAAAACCCTTGGCTCCCACCACTCAAGAGAAATTTGTGTTTTGACTGACTTCCTGTCTTGTTTTCCCTGATGAGATTGGTCGGTTTGTTTATTTCTTGGCTTGACATAGTTGGGTCATGCTGTAAGTACACTTTTGATTTTGTTTTCTCCACTTATTATGGAGTAAGCAGTTTTTCAGATTCTCATAAACAGTATTTTTCTGGCCATGTAACACCGTTAACTTAGAGCCATCTTTGGATCATTAAGTTGTTTTCAAGTTCTTACTAGTGTAAAGAATGAATGTTTAGTGTCTTTATATTTGAAAACACTTCTGCATCTAAGATTATTCTGTGAGAATAAATCTCCCGACCTTGCAATTTAAGGCACTTGGTTTAAGAGACTTGGCATTTAAAGATGTTTGAAACACAATGTCAAAGTATTTCGCTTAAAGGTAGCACCTAGGGGAAAGGTTGAAAACCTTTGTGTCTTAGAGACTCAGTCTAACTGTTGAGGGGAAGGGTGGATTTGGGCTGAAAGAGGTTGGAGTGGTTACCAAATAACGCCTCTCCTGGGGTGGTGATATTTCTAACAAAGAGCAGCAGGACCTTGCTTGAATATTGTGTGCCTTTATAGGGGATCATAAACTCTGGCAAGCCCCCGAGTGGGTTGGTAGCTAAAGAGGACAGTTTGGTTTAAGACCTTTGGAATTCCCTCTTGTCCTCTGTAGTTCTTACGATGTAACTGTTCACATGTCACTGTTGTTTTTTGAATTGAGTTCTCTGAACCCTTGATGGAGGACATGAACATTTTTATATACCTACTTATTGTCTGATTAAACTCCGTAAGGTCCTGAGCCTAGAGAAAGAGGGCTGGTAGTGCCTGAGGTTGGGACAAGGAATGGGGCTCCTGCTGTGGCAGGCCTGGAAGGGCTGGGTAGTGGTAGGGAGTGCGCCAGAGGGCAAGGGACAGGCCTCATGTAGGGAGGCAGAGTAGTATGTGGGCACAGAGCTGAAGACGTGCAGAGCTGGCTTTCAGTTACTATCCTGGCTCTTCGCAGACAAGCCAAGTGACTTGGGGCAGACTACCCAAGCCACTCTGTGCCTCAGTTTCCTCAGGAGCCATGCCAACCAGGGCATTCTCTTCTTACGTGCTACACTAAGCAGGTTTTTTCAGGCCTATATATGTAAGGGGGCAATTTAAAGAGAATGATGAAATCAAAACTCTAGGTAGCTACTTCTTAATGTTGTTGAAAACATATAGTGTGCAGCCCTTGGGAAATCCTTAGCAAATGGCAGCAAAGGTGGTTGATGATGACAGTCTCTTATCTCAGGGCCCTCAAGGTGTTGGGGTTCTCACAGACCCTTTGGGAAGTGTTGTTTCTGTGGGTGGTGTTCTGCCCCATATCAGACAAAAACACTCTCTCTAAACCATTCCCTAGAGCTAGTTCTCTGGAAAAGATCGTTGACCCTCAAGGCTGAATACCTGTCCTCAGTTCTTATTTCGCTCAGCTCTTTAGGGACTGTGGAAAGGAGGATATCCTTGTCCTAGGTGTCCTAGATCAGGCCATTCTAAAATGCTGGGGTTGGACAAGCCCAGTGTTAGACCATGTAGTAGTTTCCTACAGCTGCCTTAACAAGTTACCACAAACTGTGTGACTTAGGTGTGCCGGTGGGGGGAGGGGTACTTCTTCCTCTGCCTTGTGGGTTGTTAGCTGAGACCCCTTATAATAAAAGGTTAAAAAAAGAAAGACAAGTTTATTAATTTGTATACCTCATGGATTCATAAGAGATACACATGGGGTAAAAATGAGTAATTATAAGAGGTAGTTGAGAATTCAGGCTTAAACATACTAACAAGGAAAAGGGAGGGGGATGTAGGCCTCTTAGGGAAGAATATGTGATTTTTAGGGAAGGTGAACGGACCCTTTGAAGAATAGATGGTTTTTGTTTTTGTTTTTGTTTTTTGGTCACAGTTTGGGTGTGCTATTGACTTCTAGTCTCCTTTCTTGAATGAGTCAATCTTCTTTGGTTGATAAAACTCCTGGGGAGGAGATTTATACAATTGAATTTATTTTGGGTAATTTGTTTGTAGGCAGATTACAGGTATTGGCAGAAAGCCTCTTGTATTTACTGCTTTTCACTTGTACATTATATACAGGCTGTATATATTCAGCGTATAGCCCCAGTATACCTAAGTAGCATATTTTGGGGTGGGATATTTTGCTACCTTTCATTCACAACAGAAATTTACTCTCTAAAAGTTCTGGGTAGTGGTAGTGGGGGGGGTTAGAAGTCCAAAATCAAGATATTGGAAGAGCCATGCTCCCCTCAAAGGCTCTAGTGAAGAATCATTTCCTCTGCTAACTTCTTATGGCCACCTCACTCCAAACCTATACCCCTGTCTTCATATGGACTCACCTTCTCCTTGTCTTCTCTTCTGGCTCTTACAAGGGCACTTCTCATTGATTTAAGACCTACTTGTGTAATCTAGGATGATCACTTCTTAGTATCTGTAATACCAAGATGTAAATCTTATAAATCTACAAACTTCTTCCAAATCTGGTCATAGCCACAGGTTTCAGGGATTATTACATGGCCATATCTTTTTTTTAGGGGGGGTGCTGATACTTAGGATAGAGGTTGGGTCTGTGTCCTTATGGGAGGACCAAAGGGTCTACTGTAACACTGTCCTCTGTACTCCAAAGTCATGGACACGTGGGGTCGGGCATCTCTGGCCTGACCTTTCTGAGTCTGAAGTCTCAACTCCTTTCTAGGAGAGGCCAAAAGATGGAGAAAGTTTCCTCCAGAGGCAGGAACCCAAGCATTTGGTGCTCAGGATTGCTAGGACATTAGGATTGCCATCTCAGGCACACTGTAGTGCCCAGACTTTCTCAAAGAGGTAGCATCTGGAGTTTCTATGTGAGGTTGGCACAGTCTTAAGCCAGCAATCCTTGCTGCTTATGTAAGCAGGTGAACTTCACGATAGTTACTGTAGCTATAGTTCAGTTTCTAAGGTAAAGGGCTGTCAACTACAGGACTCTGTGGCACACAAGAAATCTGATGATTGTGAGGTTTAGGTGCAGCTGAATTTCTGTTGCCTGAATTCCTTATGTAAACACGCTACACAGGTAAATGCAAAGAGTAGAGTTCAAATAAGAAGCTATTATTGATCATTGTGGAGCTCAGCTGTGGGTTGTATTTCAGAGCTAACAATCAAGCCAAAGAGCATCCCTCCTGGCTTTAAAACTACACTTCATGGAACAATAATAATGAGTGAGTGGCTTTTCCTTTCTGCTTTCTTCAAGTCCAAGCACTGTAAATTTCTTCAGTGATCATTGTTCTCTTTCTTCCTTTTTCTCCGCTCTTCTCAAGACTCTAGTGCTATTGAAAATGTTAACAGGATTCCCCTGTTGACAGGAACTTTTTTCCAAAGTGATTTCTAAGTGTTTCCATCCAAAACCTTAGGTGGTTTTTTACCGAGATTCTTGGACCACACTGTTCCTTCGCCTCCCATGGGGAAGGGTGCCACACTCTCCTTGGCTCTCTTCCAAGTGTGTCAACAGCCAGTTGGTTTCTAGTTCACTGCGAATAGAATAATCTTGGGTAAACATGGCCGTTGGAAAAAAGCAAATATTGGTCTTGGCAATTGTAACCTCTCAAGTGTTTGGCCCCTTGTGTTAGTGGACAAAAGAGAGTCACACTAGAGAATGTGGCATCAAATATCACATCTGGTTAAAGAATATTGGTAGAAATATATAAAAGATTTGTAAAAGACCATGTCAGTTCTTTTTCTTTCCTTGTCTCTATCTCCCTGTCTCTTTCTCTCTCTTCCTGCCTCTCTGAACAAGTTTGGAAATTCCTCTAACACTTAATTCTACTTGCTTAAGCCAGGTCTTCTCAACTTTAACTTACTGACATTTTTTAGGCCAGATCATTCTTTGTTGTGTTGGGCTCTTATGTGTGTTGCTGCATGTTGAACCAGGGCCTTGCTCTCTAACCATCAGATGCCAACCCCTCCTAGTTGTGACAATCATTTTTCCAAACAGTGCCAGCATTTCCTGAGGGCCAATTACCCATGGCTGAAAACTACTCATTTAGGACCATTCTTCCTAAAGTGGTAGCATCAGATGTCCTAAGTTTGGTCCCAGAAGGGTGTCTGTACGTAGGAAGGGGTGCTGGCTGGGTCTGTTGACTGTTACTTCCAGGGATTCCCCTTCTAACCAGCGGTCCTCAATATGGTCACGATGTGGGTCTCACACAGAAGTGAGGGCTGTTGGTGCTTATCTAATTATCATTATTGGCTATTAACTTTGAGAGCAGGTATTACCTACTCCCCCCACCCCCTATCCCTGCAGGTTACTGCCGTAGCGCTCCAGAGACAGGCCTGACACTTGGCACCTTTCCATTGCTTGATTCCTCACCTGGGCAACAAAGCATGACAGCAGTCTCTTGCTCCTCATGCCTGCAAGTCAGTCAGACTTACTTCATGTCATCAGAGGGGAAGGTGCCAGATTTTGATGTCAAGGTGACACACTGGGCACATGTAGTCCCTGGACCTTTTCGGTGTGACTGCATCTAAGGACAGCCAGCAAGTCCTGCTTCTTTAGAAAACTTGAACTACTCCATCCCGATGGAACTGTTACAGGAACTGCCTTTAAAGCCCGAAGCACCTTTATTCACACTTCCAGAGTTTGGAGTCTGTTGCAGAAATGTCATTGTCCTAACACAGTTAGGTGAAAGACAGTGTACTGTACCTTCCCTTCCCTGTGTAGCCTCTAATTTGTTTTTTAATTGGAAATGGCAGACCTCTGCAGAAGTAGGAAGAGCAGTGCGAGCCACCACGTGCCCATCACCCTGCTCCCATGGTTAATATGTGATCGATTTGGTTTTGTCAGTAACCCTTCCTTCTCCACTTGATTGTTTTGAAGTAAACCCTCCACTTAGCATTACATCTGTGTGTGTACGTGTGTGTGTTTCAGAATGCTAACTCTAAAAGATGGAGGTTCTTTTCAGAAGTGCAATTATTATCCTGAAAAATACATGAACTGGGGCGCCTGGGTGGCTCAGTTGGTTAGGCGACTGCCTTCAGCTCAGGTCATGATCCTGGAGACCCGGGATCGAGTCCCACATTGGGCTGCCTGCTCGGCGGGAAGCCTGCTTCTCCCTCTCTCACTCCCCCTACTTGTGTTCCCTCTCTGGCTGTGTTTCTCTCTGTCAAATAAATAAATAAAGTCTTTAAAAAAAAAAAAAGAAGTGCATCATTTAAAAAAAATATTTTATTTTTTAAAGTAATCTCTAGGGGCACCTGGGTGCCTCAGTTGGTTAAGCGACTGCCTTTGGCTCAGGTCATGATCCTGGAGACCCGGGATCGAGTCCCACATCGGGCTGCCTGCTCGGCGGGAAGCCTGCTTCTCCCTCTCTCACTCCCCCTGCTTGTGTTCCCTCTCTCACTGTGTTTGTCTGTGTCGAATAAATAAAATCTTAAAAAAAAAAAAAAATACATGAACCAGCCATCCCTGGGTGGCTCAGTTGTTAAACATCTGCCTTTGGCTCAGGTCATGATCCCAGGAGCCCCGCATCATATTCCCTGCTCAGCAGGAAGCCTGCTTCTCCCACTCCCCCTGCTTGTGTTTATCTATCTATCTATCTATCTATCTATCTATCTATCTATCTATCTATCTATCTCTATTTCTATCAAATAAACAAAATCTTAAAAAAAACATGAGTCACTTTTAAACCTAAAAGTGCTTCATACTAAACATCTGTTCTGTTCTCAGGCCTCTTGCAGTCTACTCTGTATCCCTGTCCATTGACTCACAGCTTCCCAGGGTCTGGGACCCGGCTGCCTTTCATTCTCTTTGTGTCCCCATGTAGTGAGGTGTGGGGATGCTGCAGCTGTTGCCGGCACTCGGTAGGAACGGAACAGGTCCCTCTTTTTCTTCTAGTTTTGCAAGTTAGCTTCCTCCTTCTGGGTTCTCAGGCTTGACATTATGCACAGCCTTTTTCTCAAAAGAAATACTCAGTTGGCAGGGGCTTTCTATTGTCTGGAAGCTCCTCCCCACATATGTGCCCTTAGGGGGGCCGCTGACCACCATTGCCCCCCCAAGTGAAACCTTTTTACCCCCCTCTCTGCCCGAATTGTCATGGCAGAATATGTGGTACTGGCCAGAGGTCTGGAAGTATGTGAAGAGTTAGTATCTGGGACTCAGAAACAAACTGAGGGTCTTAGAGGGAGGGGGTGGGAGGATGGGAGAGCCTGGTGGTGGGTACTGAGGGCACGTATTGCATGGAGCACTGGGTGTGGGGCATAAACAATGAATCTTGGAACACTGAAAAAATAAAATTAAATTAAATTAAAAAAGAAATAAAAAGTTAGTATCTCCCATCTGTGCATTCTGTCGGTGACCAAACTGTGCCCCAAAGCTGCTTCCCTGTGCCTTTGTTCCAGCTCCTTTTCGGGCCCCATCCTCTCCTGCCCTGTGGGCCACCCGACTCCCTGCTGCCACTCCACACCTGGCCTCCCGACTCCTTCTGCGCCTTTCTCCGTCCTGGCCCAGTGGCTGCTCCCTCGCCATGTGTGTCTCTCTGGCCAGCCCTGGCTTCTTCAGTAAGCTGCTCTGGGCACTCCCCAGTCTCTTTCACTCTCTCTCTTTCCCCCACAAAACCATTATTTATTTTGTACAAGATTCCACTGCACATTAGCCATTCTTCTACCCTTGCTTATACAGTTAACAAGTGCACACCAACCCTTTGGCTCAGGTTCACAAGGCTTCCCTGGGGAAGGGTGTCAGGCCAGTTAAACTGAGGGTGGCATGGGGGCGGCGGGGGGGGAGTGTTTGTCTTGGATGCCGCTTCCTGGGAGCATTGGAAAGCTTTAGGCTCCGAGGGGCACAAGCTGGGCCCAGCTGTGTGGATGCATAGAGCTCCATGCCTTGGTACTCAAGGGCAAGATCATGCCCATGGGATAGAATCCTCCAGCTGAGCTCAGATGTCTCCAGACACCCAGGCTGCAACATGCCTGCCCGTGAACCCGTGAACATCGTGGCTCTGGAACAGACCCCTGACTGGCTCTGTCACTGCCTTCCCTTCCAGTTGTCATAACCCCACCTTGCGTGAGATACGATTTGTCCAGAAACTGCACCCCTGGACCTTGCCTGCTTGGCCTGATGGCGCCCCGTTGACACGCCCTTCGCTTGCTCTTTGACCTCACTGAAACCTCCCTATTGAAACTCCCAGTCTGTTAGGCTCCCCACTTTCACTTCCTCCTTCCAGTAGGCCTCCTTCGAGGGACTTGAGCTCCCTGATGCCCTCGCCCTGAGCTCTGGGGAACAAAGGCCACCTCTGGGGACCCATCAGAGACACACACATGGTGACCACCACCTCTGCTCAGCCCTCTTCCCACGTGGCATCCTTTTAGGGGCCTCCGGTCCATGCATCTCGGGTTCTTCTGGGAAGTATGCAGACTTCACACCTTGTTTTAAGTCCCATTATACCATCCCCTCCTCAGTACCCGCTTCCAGAGAGCATGCTCCTCCCATCTCATGGAAAATACATGTCCCCAAGGTGCCACCTGTCAGGCTTCCCTGCTCTGTCACTGCCAACCTCCAGGCTTGGGGAAGTGCTCTTGGGTGGAAATGTCTTCCCCCTTCCCATCTCCCATAAGGTCCCCTTGCTTCAAGAATTTCCCTCTTTTGGGCTGTGGCGTCTCCTTTCTTTCAGTCTACACCTTCCTGGAGTTCCCAAATCTTTGAACAACAGGAACAACTTTCCTTTAACCCCGAGGGATATTGGTTATTAACTCTCTGTACAGATGGGGACACTGAGGCCTGGAGGGGAAGTGGCTGCCCAGGCTCCTAGTGCTGGCAGCTGCCTGGCTCCCTGCTCCCACCCTCAGCCTTGGGTCCGCTGCCAGAGGGACGCAGCCTTGCTAGGAGCCCTCCGTTGGCTGGAGCCAGGGCTAAGGAACGAGTGCTGAGACTGAATGTAACTGAAGTGCCTGCCAGTCTGAGTCATTCCACACTTACACTGCTAGATGCCCTGATAGTTTCAGGGGACCATCTGTCTTCCCGGCTCCATTGTGACTTCTTCAGGGGCTGCCTCTCCATTTTCCTGTTGATCAGAACACTCTGTACACGGTCGGTGCTTATGGATCAGCTCCTTACCTATGAATTTTTAGCTTTTAATCTCCACTTGGATTTTAAAAAACACTTTAATTTTCACCCGTGGTGAAAGAACACTTGACATTTGTGCTTCTTTGAGGTGTAATCATTCCACGTATGAACTTGAGTTTGTATATAATTGAGTATTTCCGAAATGGGGACCCATCACCACTGGATCATAGCAGCATCATGTGGCTTATAATCCATGGCATTATATAATTGAAGAAAGAGGACATTGTGATTGTAGATGTACAAATAAGACTGTGTTACAGGTCCTCATCTGAGCTATGTCATGGAAATTACTCTGTTTTAGTCACCCTCTCCTATGCGGTATTTTCTCTTCCTTAAAAACAGGTTCCCAACTCCCTTTTTGCATGTGCTTCCTTCTGCCCCCAGCTCTTAAACATGTAGAATGAGGTGACCAGAAAATTCAGGATTCTGGTGAGTTGGTTTAGTGTTTCTGAAATGAAGGGTCAGTTATTCAATTAATAATTTGCTTTGGGCTGGCCTACTTCTGTAAAATGAAAAAAAAAAAGTGAAATACTTGAAAAAATATATAAGTATTTTTTTTTTAAGATTTTATTTATTTATTTATTTGACAGAGAGAAACAAAGCTAGAGAGAGAACCAAGCAGGGGGAGTGAGAGAGGGAGAAGCAGACTTCCTGTCGAGCAGGGTGCTCGACGCGGGACTCCATTCCTGGTCTCCAGGATCATGACCTGAGCTGAAGGCAGACACCTAATGACTGAGCCACCCAGGCACCCCAAAATAGAAGCATTTTTAAATCACATTTAGCCAACATAAATTGTTAAATTGCTAAAATAGTTTCCAAATGTTTACTCTCCATTTCTGTACTTAGTGCAGACCAGTCATGCACTGGTGGTGGGCAGACCACCCTTTGGGAGCTGTTGGGCTAGGTAATGGAGGTTTTGCTTAGCTCCTTTATTTCCTTGAAGTCCTAGAAAAAAACAAAAAATGGTCCAGCTTACTCTGAGCCCTGCTGACGATTAGAAAACATAACTGGGAAGCACCCTAAAGGCTACTGACCTTCAGAGGCCAGGCATAATGTTTGATTTTCCTTTAAAAAACGACAACAACTCAGGGGCACCTGGGTGGCTCAGTCAGTTAAGCTGCCGACTCTTGGTTTCTGCTCACATTGTGATCTTGGGGCTCTGGGATCGAGCCCCACGTTAGGTTGAATGCTTAGTAAGGAATCTGTATGGGAATCTCTCTCCCTCTCCCTCTGTTCTTCCTGCTCACTCATGCACACACTCTCTCTTTAAAATAAGTAAAACTTAAAAAAGAAATCAGTGTTCAGTATTTGGTTAGATCAGATATTCATGCTTTGATTCACTGAAACCAGTAGAAGGCAGGTGAGTGGCTCTCCTTCTGGTTTATGGTGAATGCCCAGCCCTCCCTCGTCTTAGAGTAGAAATATGGGTCTGTGTATTTTTTCAGCTGCATAGAGTGTAATTCTAATACCCAAGGTCATAACAGCCAGAAGAAATGTTATCATATTCTGATTGTGAGATTAAAAAAAATACCAACTGGGAATTTCTTTTTAAATAGCACAGCATTTAAATGTTTTGATTCTCATTCTGAAGGGGTCTATCTGATGATTACGTGGTATTTTATGCTCAAGGTAGCTGTAATGGTCTTACTGGAACACTTAAATACTCAAATCTTAATGGGAATTGTCAGGAACCATTGGGGGAGTGTACGAGATAATTAAAAACAAGTCCAAGTGAATTAACTTTAGCTTTAAGGTTATATTCAAATAACACTACTTGGGCTGGGTTAACCTGAAGCACATTTATGCCATTTTGAAAAGGAATTAGAATCTAGAGAAGCACTATACTAGAAAGGAGACTTAAACTTTTAGATTTTCTTTTTTTTATTTGTTTTTAAAGATTTTTTATTTATTTAACAGATATAGCGAGCATAAGCAGGAGAAGAAGTAGAGGGAGAGGGAAAAGCAGGCTTCCCACTGAGCAGGGAGCCCAATGCAGGGCTGGATCCCAAGACCCTGGGATCATGACCTGAACTGAAAATAGACACTTAACTGAGCCACGCAGGCACCCCCAAATTTTAGATTTTATAATAGTCTCATTTTAAAAAGGTGAAATTAAATATATTTCATTTAACCCAGTACATCAAAATGTTAATATTTCAAAAGACATCAAAATTATTAATGATTTTACTTCTTTATACTGAGTCTTCCAGATCTCTGGGCTTGAACTCCCTGCACACACTGATACAGAGTAGCTGCCTGTCCAGTGCTCCCCAGCTCTGTGTGGCTAGTATCCATAATACTGGGTAGTACAGATATGGAGAATCAAAGTACACCCTGAACTATGCAGCTTGCACAATGCCCTGAGTAGTTTTATATTTGAATTATGAGTTGGTCCAAAATAATTTTTTAATGATTTCAGTTACCCTAGAGGGCATCATAGTGGACCCTCTGGGAAGTCCTCCTTCCCCAAAGGCCTCTGACTACCTGCATCAGTGATTTTTAACAGATCTGTTCTGTGCATTGACTGGTTAGCTCACCCCAGGGCAGGGGAGGGAGAATTGCTTTTACTGATTCCCTAAGGATAGAGACTCGAGCAGGATTCTACTCTATGCATATATATTTTTTAATTTCAAGAGATTGAGGAAGAATAAGAGTGGAAAGATTTTATTTATTTATTGACAGAGAGAGAGAGAGATCACAGGTAGGCAGAGCAGCAGGCAGAGAGAGAGAGGAGGAAGCAGGCTCCCCACTGAGGAGAGCGCCCAACACAGACCTTGATCCCAGGACCCTGAGATCATGACCTGAGCCAAAGGCAGAGGCTTAGCCCACTGAGCTACCCAGGCACCTTTTTTTTTTTTTTTTTTTAATGATATGGGTCCTATGGAAGAAACTTGGTTCTAGAGAAGACCTTGCTACGAGAATATGTATTTGTTCTTTTTCATGAAGAGCAAGTAGAAGCTAAGTTACGCTGGTCAGTGAAGACATTGCTGAAAATGACAGAGAAACAAATAAAAGTCAAAAGTCCTAGTTCGGCCCAAGCCCACACCTCAGACCTGGCATCCTGAGTTTCCTCCTTGGGAGCAGGGATCTCTGGCAGAGAGCGGTGGGGCGGGTGGGCCTGTCCACACCCAGCCAGCTCCTGTGCTGCCAGGAGTCCTGACTCAGGTCCTGAGTCCCTGTTAGGTCATCTGTGTCTTGCTGTGTGCACCAGGGAACGGGGTGGCTATAATTCAGATAGGCATAACTTGATAAATTTTTTCTAAGTGACAACTTTATTCCTTTTCTGATGAAAAATACCAGTTTTATAAAACCGTGAGGATGAAATGGTATGGTATTTGGTATTTGCCTCAAATGAATGGGCTACTGAGGATGATTGGCACAGAGTGGGGAGGGGCTCTGGGGGAAAAGACTGCCAGAGATGGGAACTGTGGAATCAGAGGGATGTGGACTTAGGGGGTTGCTAAAATACTCCTTTTATTTCATGGGTGTTTGCACTTCTTAGAAGGAACTCTTAAGTGCGTGAAGTTCTAAAGAAAAGATCTGAAACTCCATTACTCAGAAATAACCACCCTTAATTTGAAGCCATTACTTTAAAACCACATACTATAATTCCAAATAGCGAAAATACCTCGAAAGGAATACAGGAAACCTGTGGCTCCTTGTTCTCTTTTGTTTTAAAGATTTTATTTTTATGTAATCTCTGCACCCATAGTGGGGGCTTGAACTTAAAACTCTGAGGTCAACAGTTGCCTGCTTCACCGACTGAGCCTGCCAAGCACCCCCATGTGTCTTCATTCTTGCTCTCAGAGATTTTAGGCCAATTATAGAGCCAGAAGTTCACATGTGGGAATGAGAAGAAAGTTGGTATTTACTACAGGCATGTTTGCCCCAGCCTTATGCTTCTTTGGCCCTTGGGTTGGGTTGTGAAAGGTGATCTCCTCTCTGCCTTTGCACAAGAGTGAGGTGAGGCTCAGAGGACCCACACTGCCCATGTTGACTCCACAGGAGTGTAAGGGAACCCAGATGCTGCTGGCCCTGGGTGGCCCAGCACCGGGCTCTGCACAGAGTATGGGAGTATATCTTACCTGTCATAGTCATAGAGCCATCTGGAACCCATATTAGACATTAGACATAATGACATGTTACAACATGACATTATGAATTGCCAAATTCACCAGAGAAATATACAAGATTCCTGGAAATTGAGAGAACAGCAAGAGTAGGGGGAACCTACTAATAGGTAAAGCATCATTGCCAGATGAGGAAAGATAAGAGGGATTTAATTTTTTGAAAAATATATCAGGTGGCAATTATGAAGACTGAAGTGCATATAGTAAGAGATGTTTGCACAGCAAAGATGCTTTTAAAGATGAAATCTGAGGGCTACAGTAGCTACTAATGAGAGTCAAGAGATGATAGGTTCTTACTTAGAAAAAAGAGGTGTCCTTGATTTTCACTTTGGGTATATCTGAGTAGCTACTTTGTACTTGATGAGTCAAACCGTCCTCCCAAATGACCCAGTGTTCTTGTTTGTGGCCCTTATTTTATGTTGCCCAGAGGCTGATGAAATTTCACAGTGCATCTTGATTCTTGCCATTGCGTCTACGTTGTCATATATTGGCTTACAACACCCAGACATCTTGCTTGGAGGGCAGGAGGAATGAGCCAGTCTGTGTGTTCATAGGAGTTTAGCACATCTCCTAAACAGGTTGCCCATTCCTCTCCTGGCTGCAGCCTTGGGATATTCGATTACAGTTGATGAGTTTCCCACTGCTGAGGAAAACCAGATGGCTTCCTACTTAAGGAACTCACATTTTCTCTTCGTGTCCTTTAGCTGAGTTGTTATACTATAGAAGCTATTCTTAAGGTGCTGGTATGGGGGAATAGCCCTCAAATTACAGGCTGAGGTGGCAATGGGAATAAAAGTAGTGAGGTTCCAACTACTTAGGGTCAATTCTAGCAGGTTAGAACGCTGCCTGGTCAGCCCCTGCTCAACCTCATTACTCTGCTACCTACAGGTTATGTAGAGGTGGCCTCGGATCCTTCTCACTGTTGCGAACGCCCAGCCCCCCTTGTCTCACCCTCAGTCTGTCTCTGGGCTGTTCCTTGCAGTTTTGAGGGCACCTGGAGGGATTTCCCTGGGTTTGGTGCCTCAGAGGGCATATGGAGAATCGACACCTCACCTTCCTTGCTTTAAAAAAAAATTTTTTTAGAGGGACCTGGGTGGCTCAGTCATTAAGCATCTGCCTTCAGCTCAGGTCATGATCTCAGGGTCCTGGAATCGAGCCCCAGATTGGGCTCTCTCACTCCCTCTGCTTGTGTTCCCTTCTCTCGCTATGTCTCTCTCTGTCAAATAAATAAAATCTTTAAAATTTTTTTTTAATTTTATTTTTTTCTGGATTATTTTTTTAGAGCACGTTCAGATTTGCAGCAAATGGAGCAGAAAGTATGCAGAGTTTGCATATACCCACTCTCCACACATGCACAGAGCCTCCCCAACTACCAACATCCCTTACCAAATCTTACCAAAGATAAGATTCTAACAAATGTTAGATGTGTCCACACAGGTTCATTGTTAGAATGAACAATGAACATTCATTGTTAGAATGAACCTGTGTGGACACATCATGATCACCCAAAGTCCATACTTGATGTTAGGCTTCACTGTTGCCCATCAAACATGTGTTGCACATTCTGTGAACTTGGACAAATTGGTAATAATGTGCATCCACTATTAGAATATCATGCAGAGTAGGTTCACTGCCCTAAAAACTCCGCTCCGTGTATTCATTGCGCCCCCGCCCCCGGCCCTAGTTTCCGGCAACCACTGGTCTTCTACTGTCTCCATACTTGTACCTTTTCTGGAATGTCCTGTGGTTGGAGTCCTATAGCACGTAGCCTTTTCACATTGGCTTTCCATTTAGTAATGTGTGTTTAAGTTTTCTCCAAGTCTGTTTCATGGCTTGACAGTTCATTTCTTTTGAGTACCAACTAATATTCCACCATACCATTGTCCCTTCGCGATATCTTTACTACAGCTTTTTGCCCCACCTTTCTAAGACATACTCAGATAGTTGATGGTAACATTTGCCTCTTCTTGTACCTCCAGTTCCACTATTGGTGGCTTCTTGCTCTCCCGCGGAGTCTGAGTTAGAGTGACTAAGAAGACAGATTTGCTTTAGAGATTAAGGGATGGTATCATAGCTTGTAGAGGGTTATTTTTTTGTCCCATTCTCTATAATCATTATACCTCTTAAAACCTTTTTTTGCTTTGGGGTTAGGAAAGAGGGAATAATACTAAATGGTATAATTCCCTAATTGACACTAGGCCAAAAGGAGAGAAGCTTATTCAAAGGTTTGTGGCAAAAGAGTGAGTCCTCAGCCAATCCCTGGGATTAAAAAAGGAAAAGGTGGCTTTAACTGGGATCTTGACTTTGAGGTACAGGGGTAGAGGGTGATCACAGAACAAGGCAGCCCCTTCTCTTCTGTACACTTATGCATGTTCACACATACCTGGGCGTACACACACTCAGACACCTGACTCCATCCTGGCTGTGTGGCTGTACCCCAGCCTTTTAAAACCTCCACTCCAGTATCTTAGAGTTATTAATCATACAAGATACATTTGGTATGTGAGTACTTAATGTGTGTTAAAAACTGTGCTCTAGCGGAGGCTAGGACTATGGGAGAAGCCACAGTTTCTACTGCCAAGAGCTCACAGTCTAGTGCGGGAAGATACACACTTAACTAGATGATCTCAGTGGAACATGGTGCAGCACAGAGAGAGAGAGAGAGTTGTGGTTGATCAAGTCTCCCCAGAGTTGGTGGAACTTGATGGGAAGCCAGGTGAGTAGTGGTGTGGGGAGCACATTTTAGGCATGGGAGACTAGGGGTCAAAGGCCACCTCAGGGGAAGCAGCTCAGAGGGTGAAGGGTTTGAGAATGAGCCCTGACTTTCAGGACAGATAAGGCGGGAGGTGAGGAAGTGGGCCCTCAGGGTCCCTGCAGCCTGGGAGCTGAGGACACAACACAAATGCTTGTCCCTGCTGGTTTAGTGTGGGGCTTTGGGAGAGCCGGTATGCAGCGGGCATGTGGGACTGCTGCAGTAGATGGGAGCACAGTCTGGCTAAGACTGGGAACTGCCCACAGGAGCACCCTGGCCGTGAACGGCTCAGTAGCAGACATGTGAGTTGGGAAGGGTCTAATCAACTTAAGTTTTGAAGTGACCAAGGAGGAACTATAGCAGAATTTCCCTGCTCTTTGCTTCCCTCTTCCTTACAGAAAAAAAATATAGTTGTTAGAAATTTTCCTAAAATACCTTGACCAATGTTGTCATGATGAATCGTGTTTGGCAAAAATGCTGAAGTTCTGATTTGTTCATTTGAAGGTGTTGTAACATCTCAGGGTTACTGTAAACATTATGTTCAGAACCTTGAAATTAATAACATAGGCTATTTCTTGATGTCTGTATTCCATGCTCAGTTGCTTTTTTCCAGCAAATTGGTGATAAAAGCTTTTCGGTGTGTGATTGCAGCCATCTGAGGGATAAATGCGTTTGTTCTTCCTTTCCCCAAAGGAGGCTCTCTTCATAGCTCTGATTAATTGGAATTCTGAGTCATTTGAATGTTAGTTAATTGGGCTTTTATTGAGAACAATTGGCTGTAACCATATACTGAATGCGGTAGTCTAGAGACAAAAATTTCCTTCTAAACCAAAAGCCATAAGAAAAAATACATTTTTTTTAGGGCAGTGCAGGAGATGATGGTGGAAATGAAATGGGGGAAAATAAAACATTTTGAGAAAAAGAAATAGGAAATTTGAGCATTCTAGAGTCAGTCTAAAATAGAAACCTGTACAATGCATATTTTGGCTAGTTGATAAAATGGTGACTTAGTGATACACTTAGATGAGCTCTCTTACTTCCTGCTCTCTTCACATAGTTCAGTAGTGGTGGTGCCCACACTGGCCCTGTGCCATATGCAGTCCCTGTTCCCAGGAACCCCAGTTCTAGTTACTCATGTTATTAACTTGGACTGATTCTAAGTGTGTGTAAATTTGTGAGAGGAGAGGAACAGGGAGATACAGAACAAGAAGGAATCAAGGTCTCCCTCAAGTCTTTCTATGTGTGTTGAGTGTAGAGAGGAAATGAGGCAACTAGTGTAATGGTATCACCTCTCCAATCCTCGTGGTAAACAGGCATATCCCCTGCTTTGCCTGAACAGTTTGTGTCATTAACTGACCCTTTTGGGGCATTATGCTTAGTACAGTTGTGAATGTAGTAGGGCAGAGTGAGCCTCCAACAAACATTTGCATAAAAGTCTAATTATAACTTTTTCCTAACTGTTGTGTGCAGCGCTTGTCCCAGGACTTAGACCCTGGCAGGAAAGGAGTCTGTATACAAATAAGGTTGACCCTACTTAGTCACCATCAATATTAGCACTTTAAAGGGTCCAAAATGCTCTGCATTGGAGAAACTAATGTTTCAACCAGCCTTTCCCAGATTGATACTGAGAATCTTATTTTGCATGTAACTCCCCCGACTTCCTTGCTGGAATACTGCTTTGAGAGGCATACAAAGAGATTTCTGGAGCTTTTCTCTTTGCCCTGCACAGAGCAAGGTAGCTTACCATTTCTCATCTCTGAAGGCCTTGGACATTGATGCTTTCTTTGAGCTTGTGCTTTGTTGAGGTTTTCCTTTTTTTCCAAAGATTTTATTTATTTACTTGACAAAGAAAGAGAGAGAGGCTGAGTTTCTTTTGACCTCAGCACCCAACCTCAGCAGGGAGGAGGCCGTGGAAACAGAACTGGACATCTCCCATTGGAGTCAGGTACCTTCTGACAGCAGAGCTGGACTCTGTAAACATCGAGGTGTCCTTAGACTGGAAAACTTGTGGTTTCAGAGAAAAGCAGGACAAATCCTTGGCAAGTGGTAGGTGTTGTAGGAAATGGGGAAAATTGTGTTTTCAGAATTTCTCTTGACTCTTTGCCTCTTCCTGTCTGTGTTTTAGGGCTCCTGGAGGACTAGTTGGTTTATTTCTCTCTTGGATTTTGGTTTGAGGAGTGAATAATAATATGTGTCCAGTGTTAGCACTAACTTCAAGTTCATAGTAATCCCGTTGACTTATGAACAACACCGGGGTCAAAGTTGCCACCCCCACCCCTAGTCAAAAATCTGCACGGGACTTTTGACTCCTCCCAAATATAACACTGATGTAGCCTACTGTTGACATAAACAGTACGTAGTTTGTGTGTTATATGTATTATATGCTATGCCCTTTTATAGGAAGGTAAGCTAGAGAAAAAAAATCATAAGAGCAAATACATGTACTGTACTGTATCCCAAAAAAAAAAAAAATAGGGCACCTATAAGTGGACCCATATAGTTCAAAGCCATGTTGTTCAAGGGTCAACCATATAGCCCTCTCATCTTCAGCTAAATTTAGATTTTCTCTTTTTTTGCTTGATGTTATGTTATAAAAGCATTTTTGTTAACTTTGGACAGTAAAAATATCCGAGATTTGTTCATATGGGCCCGTATCTGGATTTTTAGGCTCATGTAGATGGTGTTAAGGCGAAGGGAGAGGGAGAGAGAATCTCAAGCAGACTCTACGCTGAGCGCAGAGCCCGACATGGGGCTCAATCTAGAACTGTGAGCCCTCCACCTGAACCAAAACCCAGAGTCAGACACTCAACCAACTGAGCCACCCAGGTGCCGCCTGGACCCTGACTTGTAATGAAATTAAAAGGACAGAGGTGTTCTTAGCTGCTTCAGATCTGTACCACATGGTGAGATTTCTGCCCCAAGCTATGTGAAGGCCTTTCATGGCTAGACACCTTCTTGTCTCCTCAGATCCCCTTTACCTTGGCTCCACATTCTTCTGTGGATTCTGCCAAGTGAAATGTGGAAAGCAAGTGTCCATAAAACACAGTGAAAAAGTATCTTGTATGGTCTCAGGCAGACTAGTTAATATGCGTTTTATTTCTTCAGTGCTGATAAGATGATAATCAGTAGTGAATGTACCATTTAGGGGGTACTTTGCTCTAGGCGCTGAGTTAAGAACTTTATATGTTCTCATTTTTTAAAAAAGATTTTATTTGACAGAGAGCACAAGCGGTAGGGGGACGGGCAGAGGGAGAAGCAGACTCCCTGCTGAGCAGAGACTCCTGATGTAGGGCTTGATCCCAGGATCCTGGGATTTTGGCCTGAGCCAGATGCAGACCCTTAACTGACTGAGCCACCCAGGCGCCCCTATACATTCTCAGTTTATTTCTACACCTGAAATATGTAAGTATTACTATCTCTGCTCTGGTGATGAGTGAGTGAGGACTCTGAGAGGTGTGGTGAAGCTTCTTGGAGCCAGTAGCACGTGGTCCAGGATACAGAAAGCACTTAAGTCCAGCCATAAAGGCCTGCTCTTGGTGAAGAGTCAGTAGCTTTCGCTGCCCTTTGGTCACGTCTACCTGTGCGCCCCTCTGAATACTCAGAAAAGGTACAACGTGGAAGCTGCCGAGTGATCTACCTGGTGATGATTCAAAGAAGTCTATTTTAAGGCAGAGGTCCGTAAATAATATGCTTCTGGTACCCTTGAGTTTCTGTTTAATTGCAAGGGTCTTACACATGTTAAAAATAAGCACTTTTAATAAGTAAGTGTCCTAGGAAGATACATATTCTGTTACAGAGTTCTTTCAGGGACCTTACTATGATCAGGCAACAGTGAGTTTCTACCGTGGGCTGTTCCCATCAGTGCTCCCACCTTGTTTGATTCTTGAATATTGCTGATTACTTTAGATAGACTGTCTTTTTTAATCCGCATGACAGCTCTTGCACTGGGCATTATTACATAGGAGGAAACTGAGGGACAGAGAGGTTAGGGCCCATCAAGGCCAAATGACAAGTAAATGACTAATAATGCTATAGATGTCCATCTTTCCGCTTACACAATTAATTTACTTTAACCACTGTGTTCCCCCAAATGCTGTATTTTGTCTCAAATCTTGAGGTGTTTAGCCTCAAAAGTAGGCTCGTCTGGGTCCCCATTCCCGTGCCCCTAACCATCCATTTAGAAAAAGGCTTTTGGACGGAGTAGGGGTGAGAAGCAAGAGGCCAGTGGGTGGCGCTGGGAGGCCTGTGCCCTTGTCCGGGTTGTGCCCTAGAGACACAGATACTTGGTTAAGTCCCATGATCACTCATTTCTGAAATTGGATAGTGGCTCTTGTCCTTTTGTCTACTTTCTAGGGACATTGTTTTTGGGAGAGAGGGCGCCTCCACGAGATGGAGAAGGATTAATTAGATTTGTACTTTACATCCAATATACCTGTAAATGGATTTGTACGTCTACAAGGGATTACAGCTTTTTAACCAGGTTTATAATTACGGTATTAGGAGGATTCATGCATTATATGGAACTTCTCAACCTTTAAAAATAGGGCACTGAGAAGAATAAATTTGTTTGCTAGAGATAAATTGAACATAATGATCCCTTTATGGGAAAAACATTACTGTATTTTTAGTCTAAATAGGAAAAAAAGGCTTTTCATAGATAAACATAATCCAATAAAAATAAATCAGTGAAGTGGTTAAAACATTATAGTGGAGAATATTTTAACCATAGAAATGGCCCATCTGGGCAGGTATGTCCCATTTGTTTTTATTCTTATACAAATAGTCTTTTCATCAGTTCTCTTATTAGTCAGGAAGGAATCTACCTGTCTCTTGAAATAGTTTTGCCTTTGTTGAGGCTCTGAGCCTCTTGATTCAGTTTCTTTGGCTGGAGGTCATAAACATTATATGATGTTGTGTGTGAGAAGTCTTCATTCTTGTGATTCCAGGGTTTACTGTTCTGTTCTCAAATGGAATGGGATGATTGGGAAGATGGAAAATAAGAAGCAGCGTTGTATTTTGTGGCATTCGTTGCGTTATGAGTAACCAACTCAATTGAGCTACTCACCTCATTTGTAATTAAGATGCAGGTGTGTCTTAGGAAGGCAAATGCAAAGATGAGGTGGCGTTGGGGAATGAGCAGGAGCTGGAGACGAGGACAGGAACTCTAGTCGGTGTTCATTACAAGCACATTTATGATAAAAATGTCTAAGTTGAGAGCAAAGCTGACAGAAAGCAGGTAGAAATCTACGTAGTGTAACACTTGACACTTGGTGTGGTATTTAAATATAGCTCCTTTGTATTCTTTGGAAAAATCATGCTCATTATAAGAAATTCTAACAGTTTTAGAAGTGAAAATCCTCTAAAATTCCAATAATCAGGGGTAATTGTAATTATTTTGATAAACATCCTTCTAGATAAGTCTTCGGACATCTAGGAATATGCACATACAAATGGAATCATAGTGGAATGGTCCTTTGCCTATTTTAGTCATGTGGATGGATGTCTTTTCCTATCACTACATACAGATCTCCATCATTGTTTCCAAAGTCTTGTGGGGTTTATTTCATATGTCTCCTGTTTGTGAACCTTGAGCACATTGCCTTCTTTTCCCTCATAATTACTAATAATGCTACAGATGTCCTTCTTTCCGCTTACACAGTTACTTTCTTTGAATAAATACTTAGGGGTAGCATTGCTAGATCAAAGAATGTGCCATTTTACACGTGGCCAAAATAACGTGTGTCATGAGCTGTGTTTGTAACTGGCTATTGTCAGTCTCTGACATCTTTATCAGTCTGACAGTTTAAAAAAAAAAACCCTCAATTTTCTCAAGTTGTATTTTTTTGTTGTTACTGTGGTTGGTTATCTTTTCATATGTTTGTTGCTATTAAAATTATTTTCATGGTAAGTTTGTTGGCTTTGTCCATTTCGAGGGAAGTAGTTTTTTACTGTTTAATTTTTTTTGCCTAATAAGGATAGCAACCTTTATGTCTGCTGTGTAAATATTCTACCTAGTTTCTTATTTCACCTTTTATTTTTATTTTTTTTTTCTAAAGGTTTTATTTATTTGACAGAGAGAAACACAGCCAGAGAGGGAACACAAGCAGGGGGAGTGAGAGAGGGAGAAGCAGGCCCCCCGCGGAGCTGGGAGCCCGATGTGGGACTCGATCCCGGGTCTCCGGGATCATGACCTGAGCCGAAGGCAGTCGCTTAACCAACTGAGCCACCCAGGCGCCCCTTATTTCACCTTTTAATGGAACTATTAACCTTTTGTTCTTTGCTTTTTTTTTTTTTTACTTAATTTTGCCATTCATAAATTTGAGTTTTTTTTTAAGTGGACATTTTAAAATGGTAGCCAGCCAAATGTCTCAGTCCTCAATAGTTTCAGTTTTCTATATGAGGTTTCTTTTGTATTTACTTATTTTTTTAAAGATTTTATTTTTAAGCAATCTCTATACCCAACGTGGGCTGTGGAGATCAAGAATTGTGTGCTCTGCCAACTGAGCCAGCCAGGTGCCCCTGATGTCATGTTTAGAAGGGCCTCTTCTCTCTGCATATTACAAAATTATTGGTGTACTCTTCTAGTACGCATCTGATTCTGTTTTGAGTTTACTTTTTTGTAGGTGGGGATCTAGATTTTCCCTCCTTGACAGCTGACCAGCACCGTTTGTGAACCAGTCTTCTCCACCTACCCAGATAGGGTTCCATGTACTTGGTCTGTTCCATATGAATACTTGGTTCTCTATCTGGATATTCTGTTTCATTGATCCTCACGTATGTTGTCACTCAGAAAGCTGTTTAACTGTGGCTGAGACATTTATGATTTTGGTGGTTGATGGTGGTCTGTCTCTGCTTCAGATTGGGTTTCCGGGGTGTCAGGTGCTAAATGGTCAGTTGTGAATGGCTCAGAGACCTGGGAATGACATGGGGCCCATTGTGAATGGCTCAGAGACCTGGGAATGACATGGGGTCCGTTGAAGCAAGAAGGGACCACTTCATAGACATGCTACAGAAACTAAGTAGGAAAAGGGTGAATAAGACAAGAAGAGCTCATATATAGCTGATTTTAAAAAGACTAAGAGTGCCTGATTCTTGTTTTAAGCACTGAGGCTGAGGGCAGGTGGGTGAGGAAATGTGTATATTTGGTATTTGTTTAAATTTGAAGCCATTAAGCACTTCTACCACAGGGAAGGGGGAAAAATGTGTTTTTGCCTTTTTGCCAACAGAAACATAATTTTGGTCTTTGAAATAACTGTCTTGGGATCTCAATTCCCTGTTGGTAAAAAGAATTCCCAGCCCATGTGTTGTAGCGGAAATTCATTGTTTCCTGAGTTACTTCCTTTCATTCTTAGTATGGGGGGAAATGACCAAATGTATAGATAGAGATATTGCTTTTCTCCAAAAACTGACATCTCTAACATAACTTGATCCTGATGATTTTTATTACTCTTCTAGGTATTGCTGCTGGAAGGCTTCTCAGATGCTTTAGGATATCTTCAGGGAAATCAACTCTTTACATAAACTGAGAATTCAGGTGAGTCCTTAAAAAAATATATCTTATCATTAGCCACTCCCCTGCATTGAAAAAATGTAAGTGTTGAATTATTGTCGCTTTCAGTTGTCTCATTTGACATTTTCTGAGGCAAGCATGTCGCTGCTGGTTGTTTATTTTTTGTTTGTTTATTTTTTCCACCCAGTAGTTGAGTGGGGTGAAGGTAGGGGCCTGCAAGACAGGAGGAGGAGCTGTGTTGAGGCTTCCTGCATGAATTCTCATTGATTCACACCTGTTGCCTTCATAAACGTTTCATTTTTGATGTGTCGGATGAGGAATTAATGTAGAAAATTCTAGTGGTCTTTGCACAGTGAAACTGCTTGGTGGTTCTTGGAGCCCTCCAGGGATGGCACACAGTTGCTCTAACATGAGATAAACTTTGGGTATAGGTCATGGGTTTTCTCCTTGACAGTCCGGGTGAGGCTGCATGTCCCCACGTGGTGTGTGTGAGGTACCCTCCATCTTCTGCAAGTCCTCCGTATGTCTGATTGACCTTTGGCAGGTTAAGAAGGGTTGGTTTATGCCCCACCCTCAAAAACCATATCGTGGCACACCAGGCTTACCAATTCCTGACCAGCTCCACAACTGGGGATAGGTAGATCTTTGCTGATTTTCATACACTCATCCATAAAATGAAGGCTGGCCCAGGCCGGCCTGCTTCTCCCTCTTCCTCTCCTCCTCCCTACTGCTCATGCTCTTTCTCTGACAAATAGATAAGATCTTAAAAAAACCAAAAACCAAAAAACAACTCGACAGTGTTTTAAGTTGTTGGATAAAAGGGTACAGAATCCTTCCTTCACACCATACGGGCAGCCTCTGGCCAGCTGGTATCTGACAGATGAGTGTGTATCTGCAATGTGGGGACACTGAGAGCTACAGATGTAGTGGCCTGGATGCCTGACTCCAGGGAGGCCAGTAAGGGGATCTTGTGTGAGGAGGGTAGAGCTGGGGAGTGGTGGCGGGTATGGCCGAGAGTTCTGAGCTGAGAGCAGTGGGATCACATCGACACAGGGTGGGCGAGGGGAAGAAGGGAGGGGTCCTGCCTGGGACCCAGTTGGTTGTCCTAGTGTGCATGTTTTATCCTATGAGGGCCTGCAGGGGGCACCAGGTGGTCCTGTCTGACTAACAGGCCTGGGCACACTGGGCAGGAAGTATGGCAGACCTAAGCCTTTCCCAGAATTTCAGATCTGAAAGCAGTGTGCCAAGTGCATTCTTATTTCTTGGGTCTGTACGGAATGGAAGGCTGTGCTTTCCATCTACTTCTCCCTGGGGTGGAGGGATGTGTATGGGGGTAGCACGGGTGGAGGACTGGATGACTAGGACAGGAAAATAATGTGCCGAGGGAGCAACTATAACACCAGTTTCAGGATGCTGACACAATCCTGGCTGCTGTGGAAAGCTGTATGAAATTATACTGTGTCCTACATTGCTTGGAACACAGTGGTTCAGCCCTTTGGAATTCCTCCCCCAGTGATTTCTGGCTTTTCTGTAACATGCCGATTTTCTAGAAACTTAAATGAAATTTGACAGACTTACCTTGTATTCCCTTCTGTCAGCCCAACTCTTGACACCGCCTGATTTGTATGGTTCAGTTGGGTTGTTTTCTGGGGATATTTGTTTCGCTGCCCTTTTTAGGAAAAAAAAAAACAAAAACTAGATCAAACAACAACAGAAACATTTGTCTGAAATGTATCAAAGTATGAGAAATTACCTGAAATCTTGACACTTCTGTGAGGGTCTAAAGTCATGAATAAATGCTAGCAGGAGCTTTTATTTTGACATAAACCAGAGCAGAGAATTGCTTTAAGGGACCTGGGCCTGGCTGAGTCTGAATGCAACTTAATGAATGAAAAATATAATCAGTCAGTCATGTTCTGAGCATTTCAGAAGGCCAGGCGAGATCTTGTAGGGATGAACAATTAAGAATTGGAGACAGCCATGTTTCCCAGGAATAAACTTGTACTTTTAAAGGGTTGTGTGTGTGAGAGAGAAGAGAGAGACTGATAAAATGTAAAGGATGAGGGGCACATGATAAATGACTTGTTTAGCATTGTACTTAATGACTTGTGATGTATTCCGGATTTAAGGGGAAAAATGTAATATTCTGAATTTGTCTCCATTTTCCCTGCAGTCTCATAAAAAAATATTTAAAACCATTTTTAAATGAAAAACTTTGTTTCTGGCTCTCTGGGAATTTTGAATTCTCAGGGCTGTTTTTGTGCAAGGTCTTGAATATATAAAATTCAAAACGGGATCCACATTGCTGATGGTCATTGTGGACCAGTCCCTTAAAAGCTATCATGTCAGAGAAGGTATGTTCCTGCACTTATATTCTTCATTAAAAATATTATGTCTTATAAAAAAAATATTATCTCTTATGCACTTTTTCTTCCTGCCATCCTCCATTAGCTGGATTCTTTGGATTTCTCTGCTTTTGTTGGCTGTAGGCACTGCCACTTGCTCACCGCTACCCCTCCCCCCCCAGCTCTCTGAGTGGCTGGGATTCCTAATTAGCATCATCCTAATTAGCATCACATCCTTGATCAGGGTTTCCAGACATGGACATGTGCTGGGCTCCTCACTCTGCTGTCTGTGCTTCATAAATGTTTCAGAACAGCAACAATTTCCAGATTGTTTTTTATAATTAACCCTAAGAATACATGAATATAATAGAATGTGTTGTTTCCTTACACTTTTTGGCCAATTATGCTCACCAGTTAATTTCTTTCAAAGTTAGACAGCCCTGTGGGAAGCTCAGGATCTGAGCCTTTTCTCAGAATACATTGGATTTCATGGACTTACAGGGTCTGGAATATTTGTATCTGCAATTTAAATAGTCTTCTATAGAACACAAACCTTTAAAAATCCCGTATTTTAGCTCTGAAGTCCCATATTTTGAAGACCTAACTTGATCATTAGAGCTGTTCTGTTTGCCACAAATCAGAATTGGACAGCTTTCCAGAACCATTAAATGACTAGTTTACTCGTCATGACTTTAAAATAGAAGTAAGCACACTGTGAGGCCAGCTGCAGTGGTAAAGGTTGAGAAAAACCCTACTGCTATGATCTAAACAATAGTCTTAGAGAGTGTCCTTCATTTAAAGTATGTAAGTCAAAGTAATGCATGTAAATGGTGAAAAATAGAAAATCCTGCAAAACAGCTTAGATGAAAAGCAACGAAGGTTTTTTTACCCCACTGCTTCCTTCACTTAGTCTTCCTTCTCAAAAGCGACTACCTTTTTTTTCCTGTAGATCATTCTCCCTTTTGTGACTTCCACATGCATAAATATCATGCTTGCAGCACCGTTTCTCACATTATCAGTTTTAAGAGCTGTTTATGGTGTCTTGTTGTGATTGCACACAAGCTCCCCCTCACTGTCCCCGTCTCCCTTCCTCCCTGCAGCCGATTCACATTTTCAGTCCCACAGCTGCTTCCTCCCTGTACCTCAGTGACCTCCTCTGTTCTTGTTCTGTCTTTTGTGTATGCTGTTTCGTTTTCCCCCATCCACCTCTACATTTGGGGCAGCTGTACCTTTGATTTTCTTCTAAGAGAGGATGCAAGGGAGAGAGGCAGAGAAGCAGACCCCTCCATTGAGGGGGGTGCCCAACGGGGTGGGGTCGGGGGCTCAGTCCCACTACCCTGACATCATGACGTGAGTCAAAACCAAGAGTCAGAGGCTTAGTCACCCAGGTGTCCCTTTCATTTTCTAGTGCTCAGAGATGATAATAACTTAATCTGTTGTAGAATGAGGGCTTCCGTGGCTCACCTGTGACTCAATTCTGAATGCGAAATCCAAGAAGCAGCATTCACTCTGTTGTGATCCAGGTACCAGCTGTTCACATCACAGCCCAGTGTTCTTCTACTCTGAGCCTGATGTCCCCAAGCCTCCCTGGAGCATGTTTGAAGGGATTCTCCCTTTTATGTGGCACCACCTGTCTTGGGCTCAGCCTCAGGTTTGCCTAACCTCTCAGTCTTCGCATCCTTCGTGGAAACCCACTTGATGTCTGGAGGTCTTACTCCCTCAGCCAGTGTGCCTTCCAACTTTCACCTTCCACCTTCTACCACTTTCCACCTTCCACCTTCTTTCACCCCC
>PITA01016788.1:0-45394 GCA_004023965.1 Spilogale gracilis
CCACTCCTCCATCCATGCACAGACTCATGCATCCATCCACCCACATATCCATCCATCTATCTGTCCATCCACCCACCCATCCATCCATCCACACATCCGCCCACCCATCCATCACCCACTCATCCGCCCACCTACTCATTCATCCATTCACTTCCTCACTCAGCACACATTCTCCAGACCTGACTCATCCCCAGTTCCAGGGAGTCTCTCTTAACCTTCTCATCAAGGCCAGGGAGGATCTCAAGCCAGCGAAGTGTTGAAATATAGACTAAAAGAAACCCCACCGTATGGCCTCAGGGAAGTCCCTTCCCCCGTCTGGCCTCGGTTTCCTCACCTGCACGTGGCCGGTTGCATAAGAAGAAAAATGGAGGAACTGCCAAGGTAAAGGGCAAGTGAGACACTTCCTAGCCATGATAATGTGAGTCCTGCTTCCTGCCCAGACCCAGGGGAGGGTGGAGGAAGTCAGGCTAAGGCTGCCAGGGAGCCGGGGCCAGCATCTAGGAATCGCTTCAAGTCTCCAGATGAAGACTATGTCCGGGGGCTGTAGCCTGGTTGGGCTTGCACTGCTCCAGTGAAGTCCATTTCTGTGTGTGATCGTGTGTAGATACTTTTGAGGCGATGTGTGTGTGTGTGTGTGTGTGTGTGTGTGTGTGTGTGATGCTTTGTATACATACCACACAATATTTCCCACAAACATGGGTGGGGGTAGGCTTCTACCCTGCAGGCCCCTCCTTGGAAGGGAACAGCAACCCTGCTCTCCCCACCCCTCTCCCCTCACCTCCCATCTCCCTCCTTCCTGCAGCCTGCCTCCATTTGAGGAGGCCCCGTTAGCAGAGGAGCAAGAATTTAAACTCTCGACTGCTTAGGTTTGAATCTGACTCTGCCAATTACTGGCCAGTCATGTGACCTTGAGCTTAGGAGTTTCCCCACCAGCAAAACGGGGTACTGGGTGACTCTGGATCCGACAGTATATAGCACAGCACCCTTGTCTGGCCCATTCTCCCTGCCCAATAAACCCCAGGGCCTCCAGTCCAGATGGGGGAGGAGGGGGCGGGGAGTAAGACCCATTTCCCAAAAATATTGACTTCAGCCCTTAACCCAAGCAGCTGGTCGGAGCTGGTGGCCTCTCTCTGAGATTGTTTATATAGTTCTCCTTGTAAACACAAAGAAGAGAAGACAAACCCAAAAAATGTTTGAAAATAAATGAATGAATGAGAAATCATTTGTGGGCAGCATGGGCAGGATCTGGGGCAGATCGGGCAACCACCGGCCACTACCTTGGGGATTAAATGCTCAAGTGGGCCCAGGACTTGACCCCAAGCCTCTCTCTAGCTGCACCCCCCACCCCCATTGTCACAGCTCCCAGCCCTTCTTACCTTCCCAGAGAGACTTGAACCCTGCAGCACCATCACCTGGTCTTAGACTTTAAGAAAGTTTGGGAGCCCCAGCCAGGAATCAGCCCACCTCTGCCCAGCTCTGGGTGTGACCTCACGCAAGTCACTCTTCCTCTCTGGGTCTCAGTTTTTGTGGATCTCCAAGGATCCTTTCAGTATTAACATTATGTGATGCCTTCTAGCTCAGAGAGTGGTCATGGGAGCACTTTGAGAAGAATAAAGAACCCCATCAAGAGATGCTCAGTAACACGATGTTGGGGGGTAGGAATCACACCACCCCCCTTGGCTGCCAGGAAGAATTCTTTCAGAGATTCTGGTTTTTTCTAGGACCATTTGGGCCAGATTGGGGCCTGAATGCCCTCTGAAATATTTGTTGGCCATCTGTACAAAACAGAGAATGTCTGTCCCCCTCCTGTTCAGGGGCAGATGGTAGGTCCTGGGACTGATTCCCCACAACACACACCCTCAGGAGAATGGGCCCCCCTTCCGCTCAGTTCGCTGCATGCAGAGAACCACTCTGTGTCTCTGGTCTCTTTCTGGCCCAGAGCAGACCCAAAGTACAATCCCGGGAGCCCACCCTGAACGTGTAGGGCACAGCACCCTTCTCTTCCAGCCAGATTCTCCGCCAACCTGGGCCACCGGCAGCTTTGACTCTCAAAGGTCTGTGTAGATGGGGCAGGCAGGGGCACCTGGGTGGCACAGTCTGCTAAGCGTCTGCCTTCAGCTCAGGTCACAATCCTGGGGTCCTGGGATCGAGTCCTGCATCAGACTTGCTGGCACAGTGGGGAGAGAGCTGCTTCTCCCTCTCCCTCTGCTGCTCCCCCTGCCTGTGCTCTCTCTCTCTCTCAAATAAATAAATAAACAAAATCTCAAGAAAAAAATGGAGAATGGAGGCTTTTAATCACCATCCTGAGATGGAGCTACAGATAGACACCTTGGGGCGTAGGGAGTAGGGGGAACATTTGTGAACAAGACTTGACCTATGCCCTTGAGGAGGGCACACTTCTGTACAGGGATGATTTCTCCGTGGCACGGGTACTTCCCCTCCGGTTTCTAGTATCCATTGCAGACATCACTAATCAATCCCAGCACTCTACACACATCAGGCTCTCTTTGAACACAGTTCTCCAGTATTTCTAGTCAACTAGTACCAGGTGGGGACTGTCCCGTGCTCTGCTTTCCTTCCAGGGTCACCCAGAGAATAAATCAAGATCGCAGCTAGAGGAAAGGAACAAGCTCCAAAATCAAGTCCAAGTGCAGAGCCTGTTTCTAAGTGGTACAAGCCTGCAGAGCTGCGGCTAGACTCCCCTTCCAAAACCTCCATGAGAATTAACCTGCAGAGCCAGGAGCGGCTTGTGGGCAGGGACCAAAAGAAGAGACCATGCTTCTTCACTCCTCCTTTCTGGGTAAGCCAGCCCAGGCCTCAGGGGTGCAAGGAGGCTGGACTTGGGACAGCCAGCTCCTCGGGAGGCAGACCCAAGCCCTCTGCTGTGGAGAACTGCAGTCCAGCACCCCCTCAGGCCTTGTCCACCTTCTTCCTCCCTTTCTGGGCCTGAGCCTCCTGGGGACAAGTCGGCCTTAGCAAGGGACTGCGACTATTCGGCACCTTCTCTCCACTCACCAGCCAGATAAGCCAGGATCCAGGCTGACCAGGCTGACCTCTGGGGGATCCGGGGCCTGCATCCCGGAATATGACAACACGTGTACCTTCTCGGAGGGAGAGGAGGCCGGGCAGGGGGACGGCTGGCCAGCTCCTGTTTTTCAAAGCAGGTAGGTGATGAGAAGAGAGGTGAATTTCCCACGAGGGGAAATGGAGTCCGGGCTTGGCTGGCTTTGCTCTGTGTATTTATGAACGGCAATCTCACACAGGAGTCTGACCTGCAGACTTTTCAAAGCCGCTTTCCATCTTGTGTCTGAGATGAAGCAAGTAAGGCCCTGGGAAGACGTCTGCTCAAGATTGGTACCGCTGCTCTGCCTGGGGGGAAGCTGGACCAGAGAGGTGAGGCGGCTCACCCAAGGGCCCCCAGCTCCCCACACTGGCTCCATCTCATGTGAGTCCCAAGTCCTCAGAAGGCTGCCCCTTAGGAGCCATAGAGCACTCTGGGAGGGTGCCTAGGCCCTGGAGTGAGGCCTCTGAACCCAAACCTTGTTCCCACCAGCCTTAAGTAATGCACCCTTTCAGCCTAGGACTTGACCTTCCTAGGATTCACTTCCTCATTGGAGAACTAGGGGATATTTTACCCACTTTATGAAGGTTTTAAAGAATCATCTCTCCCCCCGCCCCTTTCTCTCTCTCTTCCGCTGTCTCCATGTATTGAGATTTATTCTTTCTGTGTCATAGTCTTAAAAGCCATAAAGTACAAAGATAGACAAGTTGCCAGCTTTGTCCCAGAGCTTAAGGATGACAGAGACAACAGTGATAAAAAACACCGTGTGGGCGGGGCTGCAACTCTACAAACCGGCCTGGAGACGTTGAGGAAGGACAGACTATTGCGGGTGGAGGTTGGGAATCAAGGCACTAAAGGGTGAGTAGGAGTTTTCCTGGTAGGCACGTGCATCAGAAGGGTTTTAGGGATGGGGAAACACTCTTGCAAGGACCTGGAGGTGGGAATGAACAGGGCGTGTCTGGACAGCAGGGGATGGTTGGTGTGACTGGGTATGCTTCCCCACAGAGGGGAACCCTGAGGGCTTGTGGGGCCCATGTCAGGAGATTTGCAGATGCCCGGGCCCCATAATAGACTAGGGGGGGTTTCCTGCAGGGAAGGGCCCTGAGGCCTCTGACCTGGGCTGCTGCTTCTGGGGCTGCTCCAGCATCCTTGGGGCAGCAAGGAGGGAAGGGGGCAGAGGAAGATCCAAGAACTGGGACGTGATCCAGAAGCCAAACCAGAAGCAGACCTCCCACGGTACTGATACCTCTGAGTCTCAGGTTGACCTAGAAAGACCCAAGTTCCGCAGGAGACGCATGACATCAGCAGGGCACAGCCCACATTGCTCCCTGGCTTCCGTTCCCAGGTATCTAGGGACCCACGAAGGAGGAGGCTACTGGGCAGGAGAGATTAGAAACCCCAATTTGCAGAACAGAAGCAGAGAACCTCAGAGAGAGGTCAGCTGGCCTGGCCAGTTCACCCAGCAGATCTGGGACCAAGGAGAGGCTGAATGAAGGGCTTCTGCTGCTGGGAATACTGGAGCTCTGGTCCTAGTCTTATGGGGGAGGACTGGGAGCAGGACCAAGGAGGAAAGGCCATTTAGGGGGCCTAATGCCCCTGGGTTAGGGGACTTTTGTTTCCCAAACCAGGGCTCTTAGAGGGTCCTCATTCTGACTACAGTGTGTGGGTGTGACTTGGGGAGACAGAAAGGACAGCTCAGGGACAGGTGAGAGCTTCAGAGAGATGCCCCTGCCCTGGGCTAGGGATAGAAGAGAGTGTGTGGGACCTGAAGCTATGGAAACTGGAGCCCAACCCCAGGCAGGGACCCTGAGAAACCCCAAGGATCTCTACAGGAAGCCTATGGGAGGCAAGAGGAGTGGACATCAGAAACAGTGGTCCTGGGAGCTGGAGTCACGGACCAGGGTCCTTCACTGGACCAAGGGAAGTGGACCACAAGGCTTCCCCAGATCCTTAAGACTCTAGAGAGAGAGAGGATCCCCCAAGATATGATCCCTTCATGTCCTTTTTCCTCTTTTTCTGGGGAACCCAGAGTTATCTCAGAAATGATGTCATTCCTTTGATATTTTACCCAGAGCAAGGACCCTAGGGTGGCACCTTCAGACAGAAGTGGAGGAGAGAAGGGCCAGGGAGGTGGCGGGAGGAGGAGAAGCAGCTTATTATCACTGGACACCAGGGTGGGCAGCAGGAACGAAGTGAAGGAAAATGCAACCTTCCTGCATGTTGGGTGACCTGGTCTCGAGTCCTGCCTCCGTCCCTGCGTGCTCTGTGTCCCGGGCCTCACGGCAAGAGTCTGGACGCTGCAGGGCTGGGTTCAAGATGAGCAATGCAACTGGCAGAAAAGACTCGAAACAGACACAGCCCAGAAAAGGCCAGAACCCAAAATATATCGGGAATGGTTATAGACTCGTAATGTTTTGCTTACAGACAAATGCTTGTTATAAAGTGCTACAGACAGGACATTTACAATGACACAGTGGAAAAGCAATAGCAAATACTTTGAACAGACATCTTACAAAAGAAATGCAAATGATCGATGCATACATGAACTCGTGCTCACCCTCATTAGGAATCAGAGAAATTAAAACACAATGACAATGTTATCGTCAGGGTGGCAAAACCGCCAACATTATTATGGTCAAAGAAAGGAGACAAGGGGATGCTGCTGGGACCCATACCACATGGATGGAAGTGTGAATTGCTATAATCCCCTAGAAATTCAGCCAAAATGAAACCTGAAAATGTGCATCACCTAGGATCCAGCAATCATAATTTCAGGGAACCTACCTGAAGAAACACTAGCATGTGAACACGATTCCAGCACTGATGGTGAAGCAAAAATGTAAAGGAAACAAAATAAGCCCAGTTGGGAATAGCTCATTGAGATATGGTTCTTTCCCAACAGAACACAATATACTAGTAGAAGGATGATCCCTACGCACTTACATGAATGGATCTCAGAATCATCGTTGAGCAGGGAAAAAAGCAAGCCATAGAATGACATACTGTAAGTCTGAGTCAGGTTTCCATTTTTGCATTAAGTAACCAAGCACCCACTCTCCTAAAGCTTAAAGGAAGAGGAGTTTATTTTTTCTCACATAACAAGGAGTCCAGAAGGAGCAATTGTTGGAGGCAGATCAGCTGCTCAGCAATACATCCTTTGAGATCCTCTCAGCTTCCTCTTTTTGCTTATTGCCTCATGGCCACGAAATGGCTGCTGTAGCTCCAGACATCACATTTGTACTCAAAGCGGGTGAAGGGAGGAGTGGAAGGGTTTTCTCTTCACAAATTTTTGTCTTTTTCTTACCCACCACAGCACAATTCCCTTCACATAGAATTCGAAAGAACTGGGGCATATCCACCATCTGCACACCTTTCTGGTTAAAGGGATGAGATAATGGAAAATTGTTTAGAGCAATCATGATTCATTCTCCAGGGTAGGAGGGGAGGAATATATTCTTCTGATATCAAGAGTTTTCTGCCCAATACTTGAATATATCAGGTTCTGTTAGCAGGGAGGAAAGGGGTGCCATTGGTGATTGGGCGGGAACTGGACAGTCTCTCACGCACTGTGCAATCTATAGTACTGAAAACACATCCCTGTGTCCAACATGGCCTATCTTTGTACTAAACACTTATCCTTGGGGGGCGATGGGGAGGGATTGAGAATAAGGAATGCATTGGGACGTGGCTCGCAAAGGGACCTTTGGTTTTAGCCACGATTCTTTAATTTTTAAAAGGGAGGCTCAAAAGAAAAAAGGAGACCGGATTCATTTATCACTCGTGTAATTAAAAGTCATTTTCTAAAAATCCTCTCAGTGGCCTGGCCTGGCACCCCCAGATTTGGCCTGATGCCGGCACTGCGGAAACACAGCAGTCACCGGGCCCGAGACTCCAAGGATTTCAACTCAGCACCGACAGGAGAAGAGGCAGGAAATTGCCTGAGTGACTCTGCTCCAAGAAAAAGGTTGGGAGCTGATCACTTAAGGCTTCGAGGCCCTGTCAGCAGACTGCCAGTCGGCCTGCCGCCCACGGTAGGTATCTCCTTGCACATTCTCTGGGCCTCCCTCTGGAGTCTGCCCCTGTTCTTCAAACAGAAACTGCAGGCTCTGATTCAACCACCTGTCAGACCTACACAGACACAGCTGGTGTTCTGAAATCTGCCCTCGAGATGCTCTGGGGCACGGGGGACTAGGGACACATCTATGGATGGACCTACAGACGGAGTGCAGATCTGCAGGGTTAGGGGAGCAAGGAGGGAGCTGGGGGACATTGGAGTCACTGGGTCTGCCCGCAGTGTCCCAGACCCACGTGGGGTAGCAGGCAGAGCGGTCTTTGCTCAGGGCCTGTCCATCCTTACGCTTCCTATCATCTCCTTTGGCAGATCAAGCCCCAGGGGAGGGAACTGCCAAAGTTCGCACAGCACAATCTCAGAGGCACCTCTGACCCGCCTCCGAGGCCTCAGTTTCCTCCCTGTGCCCTGGGGCGCCTCACAGATGTCCCACGCCAAAAGCTGCTGCCCAAGAGACTTGCCCCTCAGAAAGTCCTTGGAAGCCACTTAGCCCAGTATGGTTTTTCAAGGATGGGTAGATAAAAACCAGCTTTGAAAAAAACGAAATAAACAAACTAGAAGATCTTGGCGTGTCCTGCTGGTCGTAAGGGTTAGTATTGTTCCATGAAATTTATCTGTGGTGTTTTTCTGAGTCAGTAACAAGGTATTTCATACTCTGGCTTACAGCTCAAAAAAACAAAACAAAACAACAACAACAACAACAACAACAACAAAAACGAAAGCCACTGAGCTGATATGCGTGCTTCATTTTACAGATGGGAAGACTGAGGGTGTAAGGTGCTCACACTGTGAGTCACACTGTGGGCTGGGGGCGGTGGTGCATCGGAACCTCCAGGATGAGCCTGGAGCCACGGGTCAGACTGCCTCTCTGGCTCCTGGGCCCCAGGGCTTCTGGGCCCTCCTGGGCTGCCGGGGCTCCAGGAAGCTCTTCCTGTCAGTTCCCACCTTTGTGCTGCTTGTTAACCCAGCTCTGCCCCTAGGGTCCCCAGCTAGGGTGTCCTCATTCCTTTGCTGCTTCTGGTAAACCTTCTTGCTACCGTGTCTACTGAGCTGCAGTCAACCCCACTTCTCCCTGAGGCCCCTGGCTGGCTCTTCTTCTCCCTTTGCACACACACGGGGCCCGGCTCTGAAGGAACTTTCTTTCCTTTACATGGGATTTGGAAGCTGTCTTCTGGGGGGCTGGGTGTGGTCTGGCTCTGGCTGGCCCCGCCCCTTGGGGTAGGGAGGCTACCTCCATGTTTCCGCTGGGCAGGCCGCGGCCGCCTTGGGCTTTCTGGGTGAGGCCATGTCAGGCCCAGGAAACCTGAGTTCACACCTTGCTCCTTGACATTGGCCAAGACACAAGGCTCTGAGTCTCAGTTTCCCTCTCCGTAAAATAAGCTGATAATCCGGCACCCTCCACTGCAAGGAGCAAATAAAATCAGTGTTGACATGAAAGCTCATCATGTTAGATCTCTGTGACTTTTCATCTGACCAGCATCCGGGCCTTAACTGCTCACCTTTTCTGCTAATGGTCTCCAATTTTCCATTGAGGGACCACTTTCTCAGTCAGTCCCCAACATGAGTGTGCGGACACCCCACCCCCACCCCTAGCCTCAGGCCCTGCTACGTCAGGGACTTCTCTCCTCCTGGCCTAGTAATACTTGAGGAGCGAGCATGTGAACCAAGCCAGACCAAGGGGGCTGAGGCCGGGAGCCATAGGAGCATCGTGTGATGAGCCAATACGCTGAAAAACAGATGCACGAAACAAGAGGAAGAGACAGCTTGCTGACATTGCTTGGGCCTCTCAGTCCAGATCGATGTAAAGCAACCTCTTCTCCCAGCCTCTTAAAGCCAGTGCATTCTCCTGATGGTTTAAGCCAGCTTGACTCAAGTTTCTTCTATTTGGCAGCTGAGGACGCTGAATACATCAGGGGCCAGAACATAGAAAGTGTTTTAAAACAAGAAAGAAAGAAAAAGAACATTCTTTCTTTGGAGTCTCAGGAGGCCCCCTCTGCTTCTGCCTCTCGTGCTCTGCCTGCAGTCTCCTGGCGGTGCCCCACACTCTCCGGGCCTCCTGAGACCCTCTGCACCCACGGGTTGGGGCGGGGAGGATTCACCTGTCCCAGACCCCATCCTGGACAGACCCTAAGGGAAGAGGATTCCAAACTGCCCATGGCTGGTTGGACATCGAATTCCTAAGTGGGCTCCAACCCACCTGGCCTGCCATTATCCATTCTGCTGTAACTGGCCCCCTCTCCTCCTCTGGGAGGCCCTCCAGGCCTGCAGCCCACTGGGGCCTTTTCAACCAGGCAGCTTCTCTGACAAATTCCTTCCACTCACCAAGCTGCTCAAGTCCATGCTCTGCTCTGGTTCTGCTCCTCCTCCCCGCCTTGCCTCCTTCCTTTCTGCTTCCTTTCCGTCCGCCCTATTTGGGATCTGTCCCTTGGCTACTGCTTCCTACCTGGCCTCCTCTCTCAGCAGCCTCTTCGCTGCCTTCCGCAGGCCTGTCAATGCATTCTATGTGACATTTCCTCATGGATACAGGTAAGGAGGGCCCTGCCTTGTGTCCCACTCTGGCTGCTGGGACCTGGTTGGTCGGCGGGGACACCCTTTCCCATCCTTCTTGATGCGTGATGGCAAACAGTCACCAGGCACTACGGCCTTTCACGCTGAATTCAACGCAGTGACCCTAATGTGGACTGTGCTCCAGTCGAGGGGTTTGTATCCAACGCACCCTCTCTCCTATGGGGAGAGGTAGATCTTCTCAGGTTGCAGTGGGAAGTCAGGGCTTCAGGGTCAGTTCCCAGTTGGGAATGGGTTTTACACCCACAGTCCGTGTTCACCATCAGCCTGAGACAGAGTCATGTCAGGAGCTACCAGATAAAACCCAGTGGTTTCCAGTTACCTTTGAAATTTCAAATAAATGACAAATTATTTTTAATACAAGTATATCCCAAAGATTGCCTGAGACATACTTATCCTAAAAAATTAACTCGTCATTTTTTCTGAAATTAAAATATAACAAAGTTTCTTGTTATGATGGTTTTGTTTTGACTACATCTGTCAGCCCTAGCCCCGTGGCCACAACTGGTGAGATGGCAGTAAGAGAGAGAGCACTTATTGGCCACAAAACTCTAGACCACGTGGTACCCGTGATCTTTCTACATCTGGAGAGCTTCAAAAAGAGTGTGGTGGTGGGGGGGTGCTGGAAAGCAGATCATTGTCAGTTTGGAGGTGGATGAGCTCCCAGGACTGTCCCAGCTCTGAGCTGGTGACTGTGGCTCCCGTGAGCCTACGTTTGTGAATCTGGCTGTATTTAAGCATCATGGGCTCTGATCTCCTTCCCAGACGGTTCATCTCTCAGGGGTTAAGCTTAGGATTTCATGGTTGTCTGTTAGAAGTAAGAAAGCAACTGCAAGGGGCCCGAAAGGCCACAAGGCCTAGAGAATGGACGGGAGAAGGGAGGATCGCAACTGACGTAGCAGGGAGGGAAACAATGCGAAATGAGCTGCTGCGTATCAAATCCTAATTTTTCATTGACTTTAATTGTTAAATTGGAGATGGATTCCTCTGGAGGGAAAATTTGGGCTCCAAGAGGTAATGAAATGACATTTTTTTAAAAAGCAAAGCTAAATTGTATAGTGAAGGGGGAAATATTTTCCAGTTTAATAATGGGAATCTGGTAAGCAAGCGGCCAGGCACTAATACAAAGTGACTACAGTGCGTTTCTATGTTTGGCCCACAGTTTCAGGACTCCCAGCGACGGCTTAATTGAGCACGACGCTAGGCTCATAAACCTCTGTCCTCAATTTCCTCCAGCCGCAGACATCTCTGTGTTTCTCGGCTTTCTGGCTGCGTTTCGGGGTGCCCTGGTAGCTGCTGGATCAGTCGGTGTGATCCAGGTTCCCCTGAGTGAAGGCAGGTGGAGGGCCCAACTTAAAGTCCAGCAGTGGTTCCTGAGGGGGCACAGGTGAGCAGACTCGGAAATGAACAGAATGCGTGGCTGCAGGGAAGAATCAGAGAGAAGGGCCCCACGGAATATTCTAGAAAGTATCTCTTTGGGGTTTTGTATCTAGAACCAGTATCTAAATGAACACCAAAATGGAAGCATATTTCCCTTCATTCCTTACATTTTGGGGGTCCCCATATAAATAGGAAGCCCTGAACAGGAAGCCACGGCCCATCAGAGGTACAATGTAAACCAACTTTGCAGGACCTAGCAGACGCATGTTGCATGACCCAGCTCCTAAAAAAAAAGAGAGGTCCTCCGGGACTTCTTACCGTGTGGGGGCATCTGTGTCACGGAGCCCGTCTCTTCAGAGAGTGGGAGTGGAGGCGGAGGGAGTGAGGATAGGCAGCTTTGCCTGTGGTTTTTGATATCTGCAAGCTTGGCCCACAGTGGGCTTCTCCATTTCTCTCTTGCTCCCCCCCGGCTCTGTCACCCCAATTTCCCCCTCTTGCCCACTTTGTCCTTTGCTTCCACCAGGCCGAGGTGGGAGTGTGCTCCGGGCTGGGCCATGCCCTTGGCTCGCGCCTCCGTGTGCCGTGTGTGGGGGGGGTGTCCCGGGCGTGGTTTGTGGCTCATCAGGATGGAAACTTTTTTCCCAGTTTGGAACACTGGCCTTACGTGGGGGCTGCTCAGATTTTTCCAGACACAGTGTGCTGCGGAGAGCTCTGGGGTATCCATTCTGCAAGAGCAGCGTTGGGGTGGGGATTTGCAAGAGGATTTCAGGCTTTTTTTTTTTTCTACAAAGCAAAGGTCCACGAGCAAATGACAGTCCCACAAAGGGAAACGAAAGGATCTGACTTTCAGCCAGACTCGCAGTTGAGCACGTCAGGGGGATCATTAATGCTTAATGGGGTCATTTGCAGGAACTCTGGGAAGGAGAGAGAGGAGATTCTGGGAGAACTGAGAAGCTTCTAGAGAAAGGGGTCTGAGGTTCTGAATAAGAAGGAAGAAGGGGAGAGGACCGTTTCAGAGAGCAGGTTCTGGGAGGCTGGATGCCAAGTTTTGAGGAGAAAGAGGGTTTGAGGAAGGTGGTGCCATGGGAACAGCAGGAGAGAAAGGTGTGTGTTTCAAGGAAGAAGCAACCCTCCTCTCAGACCAGGATGGATGGTTCTGAGGCCCAGGGAGCCTGACTTAGCAGAATCCCCATGCATGTTGCTTAAGCCCAGTTTTCATTCTTTCTTTTACTCAGAGGCATTTATTGAACACCTGCTGTGTGTCAGCTTTGTACACCCTGCCGTCCGGAGTCTCCCAGGCTGGCGGGAGAGCCAGACTTCTGTAAAAACTCCCGGTAGCACAGAGCAGTACAATCGGCCGAGCAGTTCTCACTCCGGTGCTGTGACCGAAGCTGGCAGGCCTGTCCATCAGCCAGCGTCCGTGAGGCCTTCGGAGGGTGAGAGAGCTCGCCAGTCAGCCTCTGGGCTCCTCCCAGACTCCCATGAGCTGGCCTCAACTCTCCCTTTCTGTGGCCACCTGAACATTCAAGGCGGGTCCTCTTGCGTTCTCCAGCTCCTCCGCCCCAGCCTGAGCACCAGGACCCTCTGCCCCGACTCCCAGGACTCCCCGCCCAGTCTAGTCTTTGCTCATGGTGGCCTTCGTACCCTGCAGTCTCCTCCCTACAAAGCCTTCCCTGCTCCATATAACCCCGGAGTTCCCTAGGCTTCACTGGCTTCACTCCCCCCGAATGCCAAGAATGGGGGAAGCCCATGTCTGGCCACTCAGAATCTTCTTCGTTATTGGCGTCATCACACTGTCACTGTTCTGCTTTTTACAACTTCTTAACAACTTTTGTCTCCAGCAGTCCAATGATGCAGACGAGCAGAGACAATCACTTCCATCTACGGGTAGGAAAACCTAGGGCCCATAGAGGTTCAAAGATGGCCACCAGTTATGCAGCTGGAGTGAGAATTGAACCTGCATCATTTGACGCCGCCCCCAGGGTCCTGCTGCTACACAACAACGCTGAGGACCCGGCGGAACGGTGGGGGAGGCATGGCGCTTCCCTACATGCTGCAGAGGACCTGGGCGATGACAGTGACGGGGGAAAGAGGGGAACCAACTGTAGTCCCCCTGCTTACACTCAAGTGAAAATCTTAGAAAGGTAAACGTCAAGAATATATTTCAGATGAATGAAATGTAAAATTCCACTTTTAAGTGAAAACGGAATTGAATATCTCTCACAATATCTTGTGGAATATGGAAGGATTTGCTAACATCCCAAACATACTAATTTTCAAATAAAATACTAAGATGAGTGCGTTATACCTAAGATGGGGCATCAGAAGATGGGACAACTGGATATCTACGTGCAAACAGATAAAGTTGGATCCCTACCTCACACCATATACAAAATTTAATTCAAAATAGATCAAAGACCTAAAGAATTAGAAACAATAAAACTTTGAGAAGAAAACATGGCTGTAAATCTTTGTGGCCTTGGATTAGGCAATGGTTTCTTAATACATCACATCAAAAGCACAAGCTACCAAAGGGGGGGCCCAGTTAAACTGGACTTCATCAAAATTAAACACTTTTGTGCTTCAAAGGACACCATCAAGAAAGTGAAAAGGCAACCCACAGAATAGAAGAAATTATTTGCAAATCCCATATCTAATAAAGGACTTGAATCTAGAATATAAAATAACTGTTGTAATTCAATTTAAAAAAAAACCCAGGGGCACCTGGGTGGCTCAGTCATTAGGCATCTGCCTTCATCTCAGGTCATGATCCCGGGGTCCTGGGATTGAGCCCTGAATCGGGCTCCCTGCTGGGAGGGAAACCTGCTTCTCCCTCTTTCACCCCTCCTGCTTGTGTTTCCTCTCTCGCTGTGTCTCTCTTTGTCAAATAAATAAATAAAATCTTTCAAAAATTATTTAAAAAATTTAAACCCCCAAATAACACAATTAAAGGATATCAAAAGATGTGTCTCCTAAAAAGTTATGTAAATGGCCAATATGCATATGAAAAGATGCTAAGCATCATTAACCATCAAAGAAATATAAATAAAAATCATAGCAAATGATTAATTTACATCTATGACTAGAATGATTAGGCTCAAATAGATGGATAATAACAAGTATTAGCCAAGAGGTGGGGAACTTGGACCCCCCCATACGCTGTTGGTGGACCTAGAAAATGCTGCTGCCTCTATTGAACACAGTCCATCGATTCCTCCAAAGGTTAAACACAGAGTTACCGTATGACTTAGCAATCCCCCTGCTCAGGATACTCCCAAGAGAATCAAATACAGATGCCCACACAAATACTTGTACATGAATGTGCACAGTAGCAATATTTGTAAGAGTCGACGAGTAGAAATGACTTAAATTTCCATCAATCACAAATGGATGAGGTCAATATGGCGGGTCCACACAAGGGTATATGATTGGGTAATAAAGAGTTCGAAGAATTCGTCTGCTACAAATTGGGTGAGCTTTGAGGGCATCGGTCACAAAAGGCATGGATTGTGTGAGTCCTTTTATATAAAAGATCCAAAAGAGGCAAATCTCCAGAGACAGAAAGCAGCTGGGGGACAGGTGAGTGGAGACTGGGAGTGACTCCTGATGGCCGAGGGGTTTCTGTTGGCGTGAGGAACATATTCTAAAGCTGATTGTGGTGATGAGTCCACATGTCTGTGAAGACACGAAACACCACTGGATTGTACACTTTTAAGTGAGTGCAATGTATGTGTGTGAATTATAACTCAGTAAAGCTGTTCTTTAAAAAGAGAAGAAGACAGCTAAGGAAAACTGAAGACAAGCCACAAAGTAGCAGAAGGGGAGACATCAGACCACGTGACAGTCCAGTGGGGATGCCCTTCTGAGCAGAGGACTTTCGAAGCCTCCTAGACCGCTCCTGGGGTGATGCCTGGACCAGGCCCTTTCCTTCTGAGCCTTTGGCAAGCTGCGCCATGTTGAGAAAGTCGAGGGTTCCTGGTGGTGATGCCCAGGACCCTGGACTGGCTTGTCCTTTCCTGACTAAGGAGAATCATTTGGAGGAGTGGAAGACCCTGGTTGAATCAGCACAGAACGGGTCCTCTCAGGTGCAAGCGAGAGTCCAGCCGAAGGAGGCAATCATCGTGGGTTGAGCATCATCACTGGCTTCTTGTGGTTGGATTAGGTGGCTCAGATTCCTTCCTCTGAGTTTGGGCCCTTATAGCACAGTGACATATTTCTCTGACACACACCTTATCTCACCCAATAGCCTACCTTCATACACACACACCATTCCATCCTGAGAGAGAAGAGAAGAATCAAGCCAGAGTGGCAAGGGACGGGATCCCCCTCACCAGTTCCTCCTAGTCTAGCTCGGCCTTCCGAACCCTGCCCTGGGAACATGTGGCCCCCAAGGTGAGCAGGCTCTAGAAAGTCTCTAATTAAATCAGCCCCTCACACACACCCCAGTCGGCTGGCAACCCGAGGCCGGGACACCAGCTCACACTGACACAGGGTCTCGGGAGTTCCTCCCCTAGACATTGCCTTTCCTCTTGTGGGCTTACGCCTGCTGAGTCATGTGCACCTTCCCTGCCTCTCTGATCCTATCTGAATCTGAATGCAGGCACGTCTGAATCCAAAGCCCACACACAATTTACCGTGCAGTCCCTGGGCTGTGCTCACAAGCTGGTCCTCTGTGACCGACGACCTGGAGCTTTTCTAAAGGATTGCATTCTGCCTATCTATCTATCTATCTATCTATCTATCTATCTATCTATCTATCTATCTAAAGCAGGAGGGAAGATTTATCATGACAAAAGAATACAAAATAAAACATGAGTCCCTATTCCCAGCTGAATTGGGTTTATTTCCTTCCAGACTTTTCTACTAAGCATGTGGGGATATATGTAACATCCATATATTTTTTTCAAAGATAGTACCACTTTTTCAGAGAGACGTGCTTGTTCGTTCATTTGCTTTCACTTAATGGCAAATAAACGCTTCTCTGTGGGGTGGCAAAACACCGGCCTTCTGGGAGACATGGAACAGATTGGAGCCAGAGGTGAGTGGGAGGGAGCAGGGCAGGCCTGTGAAGAAGGCCCGGACCTTGTCCCTGCCCCGTCACTCACAAGATCTGCCTGTGGCTCTCAGGAAATCTCGTCTGCATGGTGAGGGGGACTGTCCCTTTGATTCTCAGAAGCTCTTTCATCTTTGGTTTCTCTGATAAGAGCTCTTATTACAGAGAACTTACTGTAAATGAGCTCCTTTAGCACACATGAGCCCGTGAGTGGGTGTTATTACCATGCCCATTTTGTAGACAAGGCAACTCAGGCACAGAGAGGTCAGGTAACTTCAAATTTGCACAGCAGCGCACGATATGGTCATGACAGGAACTTCCGAGAGCCCATGGATTTAGACATCAAGCCACACCAGCGGCCACTGTGTGCCAGAGTGCATGTGGGTGGGCCTGGAGGGGCGGGTGGGACTTGGGCTAGTAAAGGCCTTGGCCGGGGTCATCAGCTCAAAGTTTAGAGCATCTCCCAGAATGAGCTGAGCAGCTGTTGCTCTCTGTCCCTGGGGGGTTGGGGGAGGGGAGGCAGGCTTGGGTACAGGCTCAGCTGCCCTTGGGACAAAACCAGTGCTGTTAATCCAGCCTCGGTGTCCAAGCCTCCTGGACCTTCCCTAGGGGAGCACAGGCCCGGAGGGTCAAGCTCTCCGGTCCCCAGCGGGGGACCTGAGCACACTCTCCCAAGGCTGAAAGGCTCACAGAGAGGGATCATCCCACAGATGGCTCTGTCTGCCTCCCTGGAGACTCTACCGTACCCAGCTGCTCTGCCAAGAAAGCAGAGCCGACCGTCCCATGCAGACCAGCACAGCCCCGACGGTGCCCGGCCTCCATGTACGCAGTGCCCCGCCATCCCGGCTCCCCGTCTCAGCTGGCCGGTTTGGGCTGCAGTGACCCCGCGGGGAGGGGGGCATCGTGCAGCTCCAGGCTCAACCACAGCCAAGCTGGGAAGCCGCAGCCTTTGCTTTCTCTCTCTTTCTCCTCCACGACCACCTGCACCCCCTCTGCCTGCAATTGGACCCGGATGCCAGGAAATATCTTGGTCGCTTGGCTGAAATGAAAATGCATGTATAGGGCAAAAACCCTTCGGTGTTACGATTGTCTTACTATCAACCCCGGGAATTGGGAGATGGAGAGAGCGGCCGGTGAGGCAGGTGACAAGCGCTCCCAGGCCTGAGCCGCATCGGCGTACTGGCTGCCTGGGGACTTGGCGGGAGCAGGGGAGAGACAGAAGACCCTCCATGGTTCACCCTATGGTCTCTGACCCTGCTTCCTGCCACCTTCCCAACAAACTTAAGATCCTAGGTCTTAGTCCTACGATGCTCGCTGGCTATGTGATGTTGGACTAATCACATCACTTCTCTGAGCCTCCACTTCCTCATCCGTAAAGTGGTGATAAAAATGCCTTCTTCCCAGTGTTATTGCAATGTGCAAAGGTACTTTTGGGAGTGGAGAAATTGTCTGGGAGTACAATGCATTTATAAAACTGACCCACAGTCCCTAATCCACAATTCGCCGCCCTCAGAGGCTCGGAGAACCAAAGCTTTATATAAGTCATTTGGTGGCAAAAATCAGAGCGAGCAGATAGGAGACTTTTTATTGAATGTGTTTATCCCCCTTGGTGTGAATATTCATATATTTGGCTCAAAAATATTACTATGTTTGATCACGGGGTGCTGCCCCAGGCCCCACTGGGATGGGAGTTGATGCGTCTATATATGTATATTTCAAATCCAGAAAGTTCTGAATTCTGAAACACACACAGATGCAAGGGTTTTAGGTAGTGGTTTGTGAACGCACCTTTGGAAACGAAGGGGAAGTTTATTTGTTGTTTTAGGAGTTAAAAAAAATAGGTAGGGGGCGCCTGGGTGGCTCAGTGGGTTAAAGCCTCTGCCTTCAGCCCAGGTCATGATCTCAGGGTCCTGGGATCGAGGCCCACATCGGGCTCTCTGCTCAGCAGGGAGCCTGCTTCCTCCTCTCTCAGCCTGCATCTCTGCTTACTTGTGATCTCTCTCTGTCAAATAAATAAATAAAATCTTTAAAAAAAAAAATAGGTAGGGTGCACCTGGGGGGCCTCAGTCAGTTAAGTGTCTAACTCTTGATTTTGACTCAGGTCATGATCTCAAGGTCATAGAGCCCTGCGTCAGGCTCCACAGGGAGTCTCCTGGAGATTCTCTCTCCTTTTGCTCCTCCCCACCACTTGCTCCCCCCAATCAATCAATCTATCTATCTATCTTTAACAAAAAAAGTAGGATGTCTGAACTTGTGCTGGATTTGAGATCTTTTTTTAAGAAGCCACCCCACCCTGCGCAGGTAGCCGCCGTGACCCAGGAATGGTGACTGGGCACATGTACACTTGTTATGCATGAAACACTGCAAGGATGCTTTATAAATATTTCAGTGGTCACCTTCCAAGGGGCCTATGAGACGTTTCTTTGCTTTTTCTCATTTCCACATGAGGATAAGGGGGCTCAGTAGAGGAGGCACCCCCATTCACGGGCACGGCTGGTCTGACCGATGCTAGAGTCAGTGATCCCAGGCACCATGACATGGAGGAGCTAGGAAGGGGCTCTCTTGAGTGGGTGCGGGTGGGCATGCAGGGATGGGAGCCTGGACAGAGCAAGGGACACTGGGAAGGCTCATTCGGCTGCTTGCCTCTGGGGGGGCTCCAGCTCTGCCTCTGCGGGACATACTTCCCAAGCCCAGACCTATAGGTCCTTCCTACAGGCATCTGCCTGATTCCCTCTTCCAGCAACGAAGGTCACTCCTAATTGATCCTGAGACCTATATCCTTTTCCCACGCCCTGGGATTGTATCCCCTGGATGCCCCCTGGTTCCATCCTGTTGGCTGTGGCTCTGAGTCATGTCACCCAACAAATGGGCTTGGTAACTTCCATGTGGCTGCTCGTGGAGTGGTTGGACAGGCCAAGCCAGGCTCATAGGCCCGAGGTGGTACGGACCATGTTAGGGATATTAGGAAGCTGTCCTGGGAGCAACAAGGGAAGGATTCCCTAGGGACACTGTAGGGTTCTTCCATGGGATTGGGCTGACCCAGCTGAGATGTCACATGACTCCCTTCCCTGTAGATGCAGCCCCACCAAGAGCTGCCTGCCTCTGGGGTTTGGCTTTCAATTTTAAAGACACAAATGGCCCGTGAACGTCTTCTTATTAGGAAAAAAATATGCAAGTGCACAGAGCGAGCAGTAACCATTCTACTTTTTCTACTTTATGTCCACACTCTCCAACCTATTCTCTCCCTGGAGTCACTGCTGTTCACAGCTTACTATGTATCGTTGCAACCCATTTTCTTGGCGCTTATTTGCCTTTACATATCTTTGGATCTGTTTGGGACATTTTAAATACCCACCTCACAGTGTTCTGCAGTTTGCTTTCTCCTGCTTCCCAGATGTCTTGGAGATCTTCCCATATCAGTTCTTATATGTCTGCTCCATTCACTGTAACAGCTGCCTCATAGGCATGGGGGCTTGCATACCCACTCCCCACCGATGAACACGCAGGTTATCTGCAGTGGACATCTGTGGATAGGCATCACCATGTCCATAGGTCTTCTGTGATGAAGAGCCATGTATGGGTACCGTTGTGCCTATGGGTGACTTGTTTCTAAAAGAGGAATTGCTGTGTTGGAGAGTGGGGCATGTTTTAATTTTGCTAGCTTCTGCCAAATTATCCTCTAAAAGACTGAATCCATCTAGACTTTCACTAGTCGTGTATCAGACTCTGAGGCAGCACTCCACCCCCGCCCTCGGCTGGCTGGGTCCCAGATTTCCTGGCAGGTGGTTCTGAGATGGCTGGGACTCATTTTGCCTCTGGAGGAGCTTTCTGGGGCTGTGGAAATTGCCTCCTCTGCAGCAGTGCGTGGAGGCGGATTCTAGCTGTAGGTGGGTCATGTGAAGAGTAAGCAGTATAATGTAATGAGGACCAGCGGGGGACTGGGAGCCAAAAGGACTTGGGTTTGAATCCTGGTTCCATCATCCATGCACTGTGTGATCTGTAGTTAAATATAACTTCTCTAAATCTTTCCATCTGAAAAAGAAGAGCAATGATAACCACATCTGGCAGAGGTGGTGTAAGGCTTTGGCAAATGGCACCTGGGAAAGCACTTAGCATAGTCCCTGCATGGAGTATGTGGCAATAAACGGAAACTGGCATTTAAAAACTTTTGATTATTCATATGTTTCCAGAAACACAGCCCCTTTTTCTCTTGGGGGGGGGGATCCTCATATCCACACCTGTGCCAGCCACTGTGCCCTGCCTGGGGCCAGGCACCACGTCGGCCGGCTGATGGCCATCTCTTGGTGCCCACTGTGGACAGAGGTCAGAGCCTGCAGGGAGTGAGTGACGGTACCAGAAGGCAGCATGAGCAGCTCTGGCTTCCAGGCTCGGAGGGCAGACGGGACACAGCGGGATAAATACCAGTGAACAGAGGTGGGGAATCTTACAAACACAGACCCATGCCAACGCTCCTTCTCCAAGATCAACACTCAGATCCAAGTTGCCAGGTGGGAACAGAGGGGAGTGGTGAGGATACGGAGCTCGGAGGGGTGGAAGGCAAGGGCAGGAGGTGGCAGGGGAGAGCAAAGCCAGACAGATGGCACAGCCTGGAAAGGGGAAGTGGAGGACAGAAGTGTGGCAGAGGGGGGTTGCTTCGGAGGTGACTGTGCTCCTGGCAGGCTCAGTGAGGGGCAAGGTGTCCTGGCCTGGCCGGCCTCCAGAGTCCTTGCTTCAAGTCCTTGCCCTATCTCTGGTCTTGACACTGCTGTGTCTGGCCTGGGCTGGTTTGAACATCTTAAAAGGCGACATGCAGGGGTGTTGAACTAGATTACTCTATCTAGAAACATTTCCAGCTTGAAACTTCTAGGCATTCCTACCCCATAATGAAATCTCTGCTATAAGGAATCTCATCTTGAAATTAAGTCACTGGTGCCATTAACTCTAATTTCTCCAAAGTACAGGTACTTAACAGTTTATAAACCATGTTCCCATCTGGCCCTTCACGAAATTCTGCCCTCGAAGTCTGGAGGCAAGTGAGGCTGCGAAGCAAATCTCATTTCGCATGAGATTACCTGAGGGGCCAGACTGCAGAGGCTGCAAGTGAGAGGAGCGGGCACCGTGCGTCTCCAGATGCCATCCCTGTGCCTCCCGGGCTGTCCGGGTGCTGACCGTGAGTCGGACAGGAGTGCACAGTGTCCCCGCACCAGGGAGGTTGGGCCCCGGTCACACGCTCCAAATCAGGCTCCTTGCCTGAGTCACCTGGTCCAATCCTAGCAGCCACCCCCTGAAGTAGGCACGCTTGTGATGCCCACTGTACAGATGAGGAGGGGAGGCTTAGAGAGGTGGAGTTATTGCCCAGGGTGACCAGCTGGTGAGCAGCAGAGCTGGGCTTCCCAGCACCCCACCAGCCACCCTCACCCCTCCTTTACCCCTGCCTGGAGAGGGATCTCACCCTCTCAGTGACACCTGACAGCTCCACTCACCATCTGTTTCATTCCAAACTGTCCTCAAGGCCCAGCTCCCTTGCTCCCTCCTCCAGGAAGCCCTCCCTGACCACTCCTGCCACTCCCAGGCATTTGTGCTATCATCTTCCCCTGTGTGCACTCATGGCTTTCCTGTCCGGAGAACCCAGGGCACGCTCCACTGGGCAAGAAAGGGCTTCTCCTCTGTGGCCGGAGCTTGTCTTTCCAATGCGGAGTTTACAGTCTTCTAAATAAACATATTTACTTTATTTTATTTTTTATTTTTAAGTAATCTCTATACCCGACATGGGACTCGAAATCACCATCCTGAGTCACGCATTCTAGTGACTGAGTCAGCCAGGCGCCCCTAAATAAATAGATTTTTAATATAATGGCAAAAGAAATAAATGTTTATCATAACAATGAAAACCATAGAGGACTGTGAGACAAGCAGTTTACCTCTCTAGAACCCCACAGTGTATCTTCTAGAAACACAAAGCACTGTCTCAGTCTGGGCTGCCCTAGAAGCTGACTCTGACATAAGGATGTAATTCAAGTAGCTTGTGTGTGAAGTTTATTTGGGACGAGCTGGTAGCTGAATGGGGAAGCACGATGGGTAATGGAAGAAGCCAGGAAAAACGTGTGTCTCCGGCAGAGCACCACAATGGGCAACTGGGGCTCCATCATCCTGGGGGGCTCTGGGAGCCGGTGGATAGCCCATGACACAGAGATGTCTCCCCGCAAAGGGCAGGGACCTGGGGTGTTCATGTCGTCAGTGGTCAGTCGGTGGTTGAGGGCTCCTTCCAGGCAGAGCAGCCTCCAGCAGCCAGAAAGAAGCCCTGGGCAAAGAGACACAGGCGCCGGAAGGTCCGGGGAGCTCCCAGAGGGGGCTGGGCACAGGGCATCCGCCAGACACAGCCTCCTGGAGACACAGCAGGGAAGGAGGGAGAGCAGGTCTCCACGAGCAAGTCGCGGGGGACACAGAGAGTCACGAAATACTACAGAACAGGTACGAGCATCAATGAACCAAAGGAAAATTTCAAAGCTCTGGGACCAGAAGGCCAGTTGGAATCCTAGGTCTACTGCTAGTTTTGAACAAGTTGCTTCCCATTTCTGGGGCTCGGTTTTGTCCTCTCTAAGATGGGAACGAGAAGATGATGAAATTAGTAGCATCTCAGGGGAGGTTTGAGTTCGTTTCAACCAAGAACCCCGAAACACTGTGCCGCAGCCACTGGCGGAGCGCTGCCCGTGAGTGTGGGCTGGGCCGCGCTGCCCAGAGAAGAAAGGGACACGGGGGGTCACAAAGCCACGGCTCAAACCCGTCACCGGAGTGTCAGAGGAACACCTTGTGGTCCTCCTGGAACCCTCCACTCCCAGGAGCCCCTCGGAGGCCATTTGCCGCTCCCCTCCCTGCCTCCCCTGGGCGGCTGCCAGGAGACCATTGCTCCCCCCCGCCTGGGCTCTGGAGAGATCTGAGGCTTCCACGCCCTCCGGGGAGAGCAGCACAGCATCAAATGGGTCGGGCCATCCGGAGCAGGCTCCTCGGCAGCGGGCTACCTCACAGCTGCCACTGGCCTCATCGGACCCCCTTTGTTTTGATGTCACCTGGGGAGCTGGCCCTCGGGGCCCCCCTTCCTGTCTAGGGGAATAATAAACAGCCTGACCCAAAGAGTGGTTTGTTGTCTCTCCTGGCTGAGTCACTCAGGCCCGGTCTTGCCCATTCTGTGACAGCAGGAGAGAGTGAGTGGACAATAAGACCAGGGAAGTTGGGCTGGAGCAGAGGAGGGGGCCTTGGGGGGGGGGCGGTAAGAGACAGTGGGAATAATACCAATAAGAACCATTTATCCAGTGCCCAGGACTCCTTAAGCCTATACTTACTTATCCTCACAATAACCCTACGAGATAGGTATTTGCCTCAGAGGTTAAGTAACCGGCCCAGAGTGGCTAAGCAACTTGCCCAAAGTTGCACAGCCCACAAATGACGGAGCTTCGTTAGCAGCCACGGCAAAGCACCGCGCTGCCGGTGGGAGACGGGGTGAGGAGGGGTAGTCACAGCCTGGAGGCCTTGGCACACTGCGGCCTGAGCTGTTCTCGCCTGGGTCCTGGCACCGCCCGGCAGGGATGGGAGACATGATCCTGTGCTGGGTCCATTCTATCAGCTCGAAGGAAAGGAGGGGCAGCTGGAGCCTAAGCCCCCTTGGCCACGGAGCCCTGCTCCTCACGAACCCGGCTGCCTCTGGAGATCCTGCGAAGGAAAGAGGCAGTTGCCCCTCCCCCAGCGCACCTGCCAGTGGCCCCGCGGCTGTGGTCACTGGTGGTCGCTGGTGGCCAGCTCGCTGCCGGCGAGTGGTCCACCGGCTGCCGCGCACAGCAGCCAGACTCCAAGGCAGCTCCCTGGGGCCAAGAGAACGTTCCAGAACAGCTTGGAGTCATTAGGCGCTCTCTGCTCACTGTTTGCGGTGAAAGCTGGGTTTCAGACCCGGGGGGCTTCTCCCGCTGCCTGCCTCTCTTTCATTACTTCAAACAGCTGGCAAGCCTTGTGGGGAGAGGGGACAGGAATGTGTTTGGCCCTCCAGCATTGCTCCCATTTTCTAGCTCACTTGCGCTCCTCTCCCCAGGGTTCCTTCTCCTGCTGCTCAATTTGAAAGGAGTCACTATGTCCCTTGGAAGGCGACGAAAGGAAGCTGGGTCCTGGTGTTGAGTCTGCTGTGTGACTTTGGGCAGGTCGCATAACCTCTCTGGGCATCTGTTTTGTTTGTCAGCAGGATCTCCTGGTCCCCGCCTCCTCCTGACTTTGTGGAGATGAGGGAAGCATGTCTGGAAAACACTGATGTGGGAAAACAGATGCTTCCTTGCAGGGCCTGGAACACATGTCATCTGGGAGGGTCAGGCTGCTGGGCAGCTCAGAGCTTGCGGAAGCAGAGAACTGAATAGGTATTCGGGAGCATCCAAGGAACCTGTCTTATGTAAAAGTGGGGAAACTGAGACCCGGCCCATGATAGATGAAGCTGGATTTAGAAGCATGGCCTTTTTTCCACTGCATCACTGTGCCACCCGATGGGATTCACTGACATAGAGCATTTGGGTGCCAGACCCCTCACCTTAGAGCCTTTCATGAGCCATGCCCCATAAACCTTTAGAGAAGGGTGTTAGTGTCTGCAGCAGGAAGGACACTGGAATGGTGGGCTGAGTGGGCCACGGTCTGTTTGCCTAAACAATGTTTTCTTTCTGCGCCTACAGACTTAAGAGGAAATGTATGTTTTGTAGACAGAGGAGGAGAAGATTCTGTCTCTGGAATTGGTGTCTGGTTGGATGAGAGACAGGTTACAGATGTTTGCTGGGCCTGGTGTGGCTGGGACAGGGCATGGAGGCCATGAGCCAAAGGAAGGCTAGTGATGTCTTAGGTTAGGGTCGGGTGTGAAATCCCCAAGAGAGGAAGCATTTCTGCAGGAGAAGAACGGACCAAGAGGCCTCACCAACTAAGATGATAAGTTGACCCCTGAGCCTATCATTCCCTAGCTGTGCCTCCCTGGACACGGCATAACATCCCTAAGCCTCAGTTTCCCTATCTGTAAAGCAGCCTGTGTTCTACATTACCACTAGGGGGATTTGAAATAACCCACTGATGCTTTAGACACTCAGCGAGCCAGTGGGCCTCGGACAGTGGGATGTGGTTGGCTCGGTCTGGGAGGGGCAGATTTGTCTGCCCGGAGGACGGCTGGGAAGAGGGGCAGGATTTGTCCAGTCTCCCCAGCACCCTCGTGTTGAGATCTGGCAGCTGCTCAGACCCTTCTTGGCCGGGTGCTCCCAGGGGCCCAGGCCAGACAGGCTCTGGCAGAAACCCTCCTTTCTTCTCCGAACAAAGTCATTCTCCCAGCCAAGGGCAGCAAGAGGTGGGCCAGGGAGCTGACAGCTCCAGGGAGACTTCCTGGCTCCTGCCTGCCCTTCCCCGGCCCTCCAAGTCTGGGTACATCCCTCAGTGTCCTGCCAAAGTTTCGTCATCTGTGAGGCGGGGATAGGGTTAAGCACCCCCTGCGCGTTCCTGGCCTTTGGCTGGTCAGACTCTCAGCAGCTCGGGTGGCTTTGCACCTTTGTCCCTGAGCTAAGGGACCCCAAGGGAGGCACAGTGGAGTTGCCTTCCTCTTACTTAGGCGAAGGCCTGAACAGGGGCTCTGGCCTCAGGGTCATTCCCGGGGCGCGGAGGAACCTGCCGTTCCCTCCCCAGCTCAGAGGTTCTGAGAAGGGAGACCCTCTCCACGCAGGCACACAGGTGTGGGCTGAGTGTGTGTGTGTGTGTGTGTGTGTGTGTGTGTGTGTGTGTGTGTGCTGGCCTGAGTGTGTGTATGAGCATGTGTGTGTGTGTGGACACGTGCAGGGAAGGGCCTGGAGACCGGGACTTCCGAGGGTACGTGTTGGCGGCAACAAGGCCGTGGGCTGAGCTGGCTTCCTCCCCTCCTTCCGCTCCCACGTGCTGCTCTGGATGCTGTGATGACAGTGTGCCTGGGAAAGAGCCCTTTCTTCTTTCGAGGCACTCAGTCCCCGTGGCGGCGCACAAGTCGGCCCCAAGGACAGGCTGGAGAACGGTGGCGCAGGACAGGGGACCCTGGGGCCGTGCCTGGGGCTTGCTGTCCTCGCCCTCCCCTGGTTTAGGGCAGGAGGGAATGACAAGTGAGGGCTGGCAGCAAGGTCGTGAAAATGCGGGGGGGAGGGCGCCTCCAAACCCGGCGTCCCTTCCTCCCCGGGACAGCGCAGGAGGCTGAGGCCCCCGACTGCGCCCCAGGCAGGGCTGGTCTCCTCTCTTCTGACAGCCAGGGGAATCACTACCTTTATCTTGGGGAGAAAAAGGAAGAAGAAAGAGGCAAAACTCCATTTTAAAGTCTTTTAGCCAAAGCTCAAGTTTTTTCCTTCCTCTCTCCCTCCTTTGCTTCCCTCCTTCATTTCCTTTTCTTCCTTCCCTTTCCTTACCCTCCCTTCCTTCCTTCCTTTCCTTCCTTCCTCCCTTTATTCTGCCCTTCTTTCCCGCTTGCTTTTTCTTTTCTTTTTCAAAGAGGAGAAAGACCAGAATGTAAACACAAGAGGCCTGGCATGAATCAGGCCCTCTTGTTCCCAACCCCCAGGACGGGTGTGTTTCCCCAGAAGCTGGGATCTGAGCAGAGGGACAGAGGAGCTGCAAGCCCAGCTGCGGTGAGGGCAGGGTTTGGAGTCAGGGTGGGGTCTGTGAGGAGCCCTGGGAGTCCTCGAAGCAGCTGCCTCTTGGGGTGCAGATGTGCTCCCAGAAGGAGGGTTGCAGTCCTCAGAGGCGGGTTGAGGTCTCGGCAACCCATGGAGCCGATTTGCTCAAAGAAGAGGAAAGCCTTGGTGTGAGGAGAATCCTGGGCCCCCTCTGGGGAGGTCCCTCCAACCCACAAATAACTCTCTCAGATGTACATTGATGCCTAAAGGACCTTCTAACCATTCAGCCTACAGATGGCTTTGTTTCCTCCTCGAATGCAACCCCCAATAAGAGGCCATGTCAGTCATTTACACTTTAATATAAATGAGTCGTCTGGCCCATTTCCAAGCGCACGGTTTGGATAGGAAGAGGGGAAAGCATGAGAATGCTGGGCTTCAATGAGAAAGGACATGACTTTCATGGGGGTTAAGGGGTCATGGGACAGAGAAAGACCCAGAAAAGGCAGGGGAGTTGCTGGAGAAAGTATCCTCAGACTTCATACGTCCAGTTGGGGCCAACACCGCCCCGAATAAAATGAAGGCTTTGCAAGGTCATGATAACCAGAGTTCAGAAAGTCTATTTTCCCCTGGATGGTGGATCCTCTCTCCTCTGAGAAAGGCAGAGCTCACCCTTATCAAGGCCCTGTTCCTGGGCCCAGGCCACGTGCTGCCGCTGCAATATCCCACGACACCCTCACCACACCCCCACGACACCCTTGGGAGGGCAGGACGATCCACCCCATGCAGCCAAGAAGTGGAGACTCAGAGAAGCAGCTGGAGTAGAGGCAGCTCGGGGGGGGGGGGGGATCGTCTGTTTTTGGAGGGCTCGCCTTTCCTGCAGGCCCCCCGCAGTCGGCACCTGCGACCCAGCTGGGCCCATTCCCGGGGTCCCCGTGTAACCTACTTGCAAGGCTGCAGGCCCAGAGGCTTAGAGGTGGGAAATGACTCGACCAAGATCACACGGCCAAGTATCAGCCCTGGGCAGCCCTGAAGTCTGCGTGGGTACCAGGGTCACCGATGACCCTGAATTGGTGAATGAATGAATGGATGGGAACCGAGGCAAGCATGGCTGCCAAAACAATTAAAATTCTCAGGGCAACGCTCCTGAGCATCCTCGTCCCGCTCTCCAGACTTTCTGCAGCCCGTGACTTCCCCAAGCACTGCCCCACGTTTTGTCACATATCCTTTGGGAGCCTCCCTGGGACTGGTTTGGGGGCCTGGCTTACTGTCCCCATCTCACACTGCAGCCCTGAGAGTCTATTCATCTCATTAGCAGTGGAGAATGAGATGCTGTGCCTCAGCTCCCCGTTCAGGCCTTCACACCGAGCGTGGCTGGTCTCTGCACCAAGATCACCAAGCATGGCCTGTGGAATCACAGGGGTTTCAGAGACTTGTGAGCATCCCCACATCATGCTTCCCTTTCTGAGCAGTCATTTTGGTGTTGCACTAGACTTTGAGACCGTGGTTGGCTCATTAAGGGGCGGTCGGTGCAAGGGGCCTGTGGCCTCAAGGGGGAGGCAAGAGGAGGAGTTTCCAGGGAAAGCTTGTGCTGGGGCGTAGAATCATCCTCCCCATCCCCCGCCCCTCCCCCACATTTGTGCCTAACCACCAGTGAGTTGGATGCCGAGACATTCATGGGGATCTTGGTACCTCCCTGCCTCCTGAGTTATGGGAGCTCAGAGACAGGAACAGAGCAGCTCTGAGTCTCCACCTGCCATAGCCCATACTGCTGACCCCATCACTCCCAACATGCCCCCAGTAAGCGCTCACTGCATCTCTCGCACCGTGCGAGGCCCCCGCCATCCAGGGTGCAAGAAGGCAGCAGACTGGCCAGGTGAATCTTAGCTCCCTAGCCAGCCTCGGGACGTCCCCTGACGGCAGGGCCCGCCATTTCCATCCCCATGATTAAAGAGATTTCTTTCAGGAGTCCTAGGCTCTTTCAGCCTGGAGCCCAGAGTTCTCTGACTCTAGAAGTGTAACGAGAGGGTCTTGGGAGGAGGAAGGGATCCTGGAAGGAAAGACCAGGGGGGGACTTGAGTCTATCAGCAGGGATGCAGCAGAAGTAAGGCTCTGGAGTCAGGTAGCTCGGCTTGAAGCTCCGCGTGGATGAGCCTTGATGAGCCTCAGTCTCCTCATCTGCAAAATGGAGACAGTGGGAGTACCTGCCTCCGAGGATCACCACGAGCCTGAACTGAACTTCCTCGTGCACGTGCTCGGTTCCGTGTCTTGCACTTATCGAGGACTGGATGAATATGAGTTATTATTACTGTTATTCCATAGGAATGGAGGAACTCCTCCAATCGCAACAGGATATTAGGGCTGAGGGCACCCCCTAACTAAGCTGGTTCTTCCAACACGGCCATTAGACAGAATGGACGACTGAGGCCCAGATATGGGAAGTGACTTGCCTGAGGTCACGTAGGTCTCTAATAGGAGGTTGGGGCCCAAACCCCAGTCTCGGACTCCCCACTTGGTGTCCTTTCCACTCTTTTGCTCTGCTTTTCTTGCGGAGTGAACTCAAGGAAGCCTTTGAAAAGCCTGACCCAGGGCTCCCCTCTTCTCCAGCTTCTGCACGCAGGGAGATTGAAGACCCCAGCAGGTCTCGGTTAGTTCCACTCTGTGCCGCAGGGCCCGGAGTGTGCAGAGCGACACACGCAGCAAGGAGCAGCAGCCTCCTCCTGCAAGCTCGGCTACTGTTCCATCCCAGACTCTCTCTGGCCCATTTCCACGGCTGTCTGGACTGGGTTCCCAGGGGGTCTTGGGCGCCAGATGCTAACAGTGACAGGTGAGCTAGTCATCTGGCCTCTAGCACCTGAGCACAAGTGCCCCTCCTGAGACAAGGCTATGAAAGCTGGCCCACGGCCTGAGGTCTGGCCTGGGGGCCCCACCACAGGGCAATTGGCACCAGAGGGAGACAGGGGTGCGGATGGAACATCCTCGCTTGTGTCCGGAGTCTTGTCTGGTTAGACCTTCTTCCTGCCTCTCCTCCCTCGCCACCACTTCCCATTCATCAAAATCCCAACACGATGACAGGACGCTCACCCCTGACGCCAGGGGAGGAGCAGGACGAAGGCATGGCTCCCATCGGGCGGCCCTCAGGAAGTGGGGGAGTCAGCTTGCTGTGTTGGGGAGCTCCGGCCCCGGGTTCTGGTCCAAGACGAGCCACAATTCCCTGCGTGATCTTGGGCAAGTCAAAGGTCTGCTCGATCTTGTTTCTCCATCCAGAGCGCCTTTAATAGCTCTTCCGGGTCTGAGATTCTCATATTCCTTTCTGACACCTGCCAGCAAGCCTGGACTGATAAGCAAACACTAAGCACTCGTGTGTGTTGTACCCACCAAGTGCTCCCTGCTCTACCCCGGCCGTCTAGCGAAAGAGCCATGTCAGTTAGCTACAGCCGCCATCGTGCTGCATAACAAATGCAAGACTCAGTGACTTAGCCCAGTAATCCTTTATTCTCGGGGAGACAGGCTGAGGCTCAGCTGATCCAGGCTGGGCTTGACCTTGTCTCCCTTATCCTCCCAGGACAAGAGGGAGGCTAGGGCATGTTCCCACGGCAGTGACAGAAGCATAAGAGGGAAGCAGAAACACATGCAGACTCCAACGAAGCAGGTGCATTTTCACTTCGGCCTTTAGTCATTGTCATAGGGCCTTACCCGGAGGAGAGAGGCAGAGAAACGTGCTCCACAATCATGGGGCCATGACAAGGCATGGCTGCCAGGAGGGGTGAAGAAAAGAGGCTTATTATCCAATCCAACACAAGAATGATTCAGCTTTTGTTTTTTTAAACTCTAGTCATCACATTGTACATTGTACCCCTAGTACTTATTTATCTTATAGCTGGAAGTTTGTGCCTTTTGATCGCCTTCCTCCAATTTCCCCTCCTGCAACCCCCTGCCTCTGGCCCCACAGGTCTGATCTCTTTTTCTAGGAGCTTGGTTTTTGTGTGTTGGGGATTTGTTTGTTTGTTTGTTTTTGTTTGTTTTAGAGTCTGCAAATAAGTCAAATCATACAATATCTGTCTTTCTTTGGACTTATTTCACTTAGCACACTGCCCTCGGGTCCATCCAAGCTGTTGCAAATGGCAGGACTGCCTTCTTTCTCGTGGCTGAAGGATATTTCATCGTCTATACGTACAACCTCTTCTTTATCCATTCATCTGTTGGTGGACACCCGGGCTGCTTCCTCACGTTGGCTACTGGAGATACTGCTGCCATGCACACGGCAGTGAAGACATCTCTTCTGCATGGTGTTTTTGTTTCCTTCAGATATATGCTCAGAAGTAGGGTGGCTGGATGGCATAGCAGTTCCATTTTTAATTCTTTGAGGAGCCTCCATACTGTTTTCCACAGTGGCTACACTAACACTCAACTTCTTTAATTTGGAAGTTGAACTGTTCTCCCCCCTCCGCCCCCATTTTCCATCACACTGGAAAAGGCTGGGTACAAATATTTCCTCTCACTTCCTCGTTTGAGGATGGGAGATTTGAATATGAAGCCCTCCCTGTCATCAGGCAAAGGAAGCTCGTTTCTCAGTGGCTGGGAGGCTGAATGGGTCATTAGGTGAAAGAACCTAAAGGAAATAAGGTCTAAGACCAGGATGAGGGTAGGAAAGGGTCTCTCCCAGAGTTTGGGGTAGGGTGGGGGGAAAGGATGGGGACCAGAGTGTGGGAACGCTGCCCAAGAAGAGTCAAGTGAGCTGACCTAGTGAGAGACCCTTAGGGAAGGGCCATGTTTGAGGGCTCAGGAGCCACAAGGGCTTTGAGTCTTCGCCCGCCAACCCAGGAGCAAGAAACACATCGCATGGGCATAGGCCGATACTATTCGACCCATGGTGACTTGAGTTTAATCACCAAGCTAGAGAGAAACAGCCACCCGGGCCACTGAACTTTGCTGAGCCCCTGTCTGATGACCCTATATGAAAATTCTCACCACCTGCCCCAAGGTACCCACAGCAGGTGCCCCATCATTTTGGGGGGGTCCAGACTAAGAGTACAAATGGTGTCCCCCATTCTATATGCTGGAAGTGTTCTCCTTACCATCTTCTCTAAGCTGGGAAACCTCTGTTCACAAGTGCCCCCCACACAGGGAGAGCCCAGGCGAGAAAAGTAGCCTATATTCAGGCAGTGTTATTTTTTAAAAGCCACTTTAAAAGGCATATCTCGTTAGTGGACCAGAAGACCTTCGACAAGGCATAAGTGATCACCAGGGTATTAGAGAGCCAGCATTGACAGAAGTTCCCAGGGTGTAAGCACGAGGACGGAAAAATGACTGTATGAGTGAGTTCAGGGAAGTCCATCCTCATCTAGTCAACATGTACCATGGGCTAGGGTCTGGAACAGGCACCCAGGAGTCAACGTCGAATGGCTTTTGCTTTTGAGGCTTTCTTGATCTTAAAAGAAAGACCTGGAGAGGCTTTGTGGGAGGGAAGGGAAAGAACAGGAAAAATTGGAACAGACAGAAGAGGAGGTGAATGCTTTCCAGGCAGAAGAAAGCAATTTCTGGAAAGAGAGAGGGGCTTCCTTTCCTAGTAAGTTTGGCTTTAAAGAGTTCCGCAACAGAGGGTGATGGAAAGTCAAAAGGGGTGACTATCTAATGGTGGAATTTTGGTAAGTGTGATAATTGGCAGAAAGGGACAGTCCAACGCCCATCAAGCTGCCACACCCACCGTCATGCCCCTCATGGATGCTCAGGGCACATCCTTATTTCCATGGCCTAGAAAAGTTTTCCAGCGACTTCTCAGATTCATGCCATGCTTCTGTTCACATTTTTTCTTTCTAAGCCATGATTCTTTGCTTCTGGAAACATAATGCCCCTTCCAAGAGAAGTGTTATGGAAACTTCACCACAAACACACTCTTGTCCCTGATTGTACTAATTAAAGGAAAGTGCTGGTGAGAAAATGATTTTAAGGAAACACAATTTTGTTATTTTTAAGTTGATCTACTTACTTGAGTGACCTATCCCCTAAGCATTCCATAGAGAAAGTCTGCAGGACACATGCTGGAAGGGATTTAGGGTGTGATTCATTTAGTTGCTTGCACAGTTACTATGGGCCACAGCCCAGGACTCCAGACTAAGTAAGTCTCAATGTCCACTCTCAAGGCACTCAGTTTGAAGGAGGATGATAGACATGGTAGGGATGATGTGTACGGAGATTACAGGGGCATAGAAGACAGTAACTGTAAAAGATAGGAAGTTGGTGAAAGAGCCTGATGTCTATCAAAAGATGAATGGATAAAGAAGATGTGGTGTGTGTGTGTGTGTGTGTGTGTGTGTGTGTGTGTGTGTGTAATGGGATTCTATGCAGCCAGCAAAAATGAAATCTTGCCATTTGTAACAACGTGGATGGAACTAGAGGGTATTAGGCTAAGTGAAAAAAGTCAACCAGAGAAAGATTAATTATCATTTGATCTCACTGATATGGGGAATCTGAGAAACAAGAGAGGATCATAGAAGAAGGGAGGGGAAAATGAAACAAGAGGAAACAAGAGAGGGTCTCAGGAAACAAACCAAGTATTGATGGAAGGGCAGTGGGTAGGGGGGATGAGGTGCAGGGTGATGTGGGGAGGGTATGTGTTGTGGTGAGGGCTGTGAATTGTGTAAGACTGATGAATCCCAGATCTGTACTCCTGAAACAAGTAATACATTATATGCTAATAAAAAATAATAAACATTAAAAAATTTTTAATTAAAAAGAAAGATTGGAGGTTGGTGTCACCATGAGATTCCAGATGAAGGAAAAGGTGATCCCCTACTTGGTAAAGTGAACAGATGCTTGCAGGGAGAAAGTGGGGGCTGGGGTAGAGTTGGCAGGCACAAAGGCTCACAGGGGAGAGGAAGCAAGGGGACGGGGAGACCAGCCACAAATCAACGTTACTGGGATGTAGCATGAAGAGTGGGGGTGGCAAGAGTGGAGGCAGAAGAAGTCAGCCGAGGTCACAACCTGGAGCCTTGGTAAGGGTTTGGGCTTTAAATATAAACACGGGCAGGGCATTAAAAGGTCCTAAGCATGGGAGGAATACAGATAAATCTGAGTTTCAGAAAGATAGATGTAGGGCAGAGGACGCACTGGAAGGAAGGGGATGCTTGCAGGTAGGCCCGGAGAAAGGTGCAAGGGGCCTGTCCTCATTAGCAGCAAGAACAATGGACAGGAGGGGGTGTAGCGTGAGAAATGCTTAGCGGGCAGAGTTGGTAGGACCAGGTGATTATGGATATCAATATGAGAAAGGGGGATTCCAGATGACAGCCAGGCTCACAGCTGGGTTACAAAGCAGATGGTGGTATATCTAACTGAGAATGAGGATACTGAGGGAAGGCAGGTTAGGAGGGGAAAATAAGATCAATATTGGATGTTGAATTTGAAGAGCAGGGCAGGAAGTCCTGTGGAGTCTCCACAGGCAGGTAGATGTCTGAGCTTGGCCCTGGCGGGGGTGGGGGCAGGGCACGGAGATCTGAGCTGGTGACAGTGACCTGCGGGACGCGAGCTTAGAAACCACAGGAAGAGATGAGACTATCCTCTGTCCCTCAGGAAGCTCCACGCTGTGGGGAATAGAATGCCCACTTGATCGTGCCTAAAACAAACAGAGCATTTATTTCTGTCACTTAATAAGTTTGGAGAGAGGTCCTGGGTTCCTTCATCATCTTGATATGTGCTCAAGGATCTAGATCTTTAGCTCAGGCACCCCCAGCATATATAACTGTATGCCGTACAATAACATGGAGACAGATGAAGTATCCAAAGGACTTATAACTCCAGGGACAAAGGATAGAAAACACTAGAAAACTCTAGTTAGTAGATGTGATGCCTGCCTTTGGCTACACTTGGCCAGAGACAGAAAGGGATGGGCTCAGGAAAGAGCTGGCTGCTTGGCTAGCAGGAATGGGAGGGAATTAAATGTCCACTAATTAGTTGGAAGAGGCAACTTCTGCTCAATTTCAAATGGTAAAATGTAAAACTGAGAAATGCTCTCAGTCAGCAAAGCTGATGAAAACTTATCCTGTGTGCACTTTTGCTTTGGGCTATGATGGAGTCACAGATACTGGGCTAGCCCCTGCCCACCGTAAACAAGGAGAAAATTGGATAAAATAGACGAAACATCTGTTTTCAGACACTGGATAAAGCAGCAGAACAAACTGTGTTCCCTGAGGGAAGGAAAACAAGTAAGACAAACTCTGATCAATCGGACTTTCTGCCGAGAGGCATTTACCAGACCGGGCCGGGGAGGGGAAGCACGAGGGGAGGCACAGAAGTCTCACTGTTTTGGGAAGACAGAGATCAGAATTCAGAGAACAGATGCAGCTGGGATCTGCAGAGCAGAATACCGGCGAGGAGGGAGCTATGCAGAGAAAGAGTTTCGGAAAGTTGTATGGGAGTCATTTGGAGTCTGGTTAAATACTACACAGTGTAGGTGTACTGTGAGTCTCCATGACGTTGGGCAAGAACAAATATCGGAGACAGAATAACAACTGGGGTGTTGTAAACCAAATAACTCTCTAGGCTCAAACAGAGCTGGGAGATGTTCAGGTTCAGGGTAACCAAAGTGGAGAAAGCTCATTAAGCACCCAGAGTATTTAGTGGAAACGTCCAAAAGGCCAGAGCTAAAATAAAGCTAAACTAGCAAGCCCTAGAGTGAAGACTATTACAGACCCATCCTAACAACACATACAGACAAGCTTTGAAAGGATCGAGCTGATCTCTGAGCAAATTGCCAGAATATATCTCAACACTTTTTAAATAATGACAGCAAAACTCAGCCCTCAAGAGGTAATATTCAAAATGTCCACCTTCCGATCAAAAATCACTAGATATGTGAAGTGAAGAAATGACACTCACAACCAAAGGGAAAAAAAAAATCAGTCAACAGAAATCAACTCAGCCGTGACAGATGTCATCAGTACTCCTGGTTCTCTGGCCACTGGTTTTCCCCAACTTGCAGATGGTAGATCATGGGACTTGTCAGGGTCCATAAATGGGTGAGCCAATTCCTTTTAAGGAATCTCATTCTTGATAGATGACTATAGAGATAGAGACAGATTCTGTTGGCGATGTCTCTCTGAAGGACCCTAACACACATAATATATGAAATGAAAAATTCACTGGATGGCCTAGTTAGCAAATTACACATGACAGAAAAACAATCAATGAAACCTGAAGACAGGAACAACTGAAACACACAGAGAGGAAAAAAATTAGAGAAAAGCATTCACTGACCTGATGGACAAATGGTCACAAACACGTGTAATGAGAGACCCAAGAAAAGAGTGTGGGTATTTTAAAAAAAAGAATGACCAACTAGTTTCCAACTTTGATGAAAAATATAAACTCATAGATTCAAGAAACCCAATGGATTTCAAACAGGATAAATACAAAGAAAACCACACTAAGACACATTGCAATCAAATTGCTGAAACAGATCACAAAGCAAAAATCCCCCTAAATGCAGCCAGAGAAAAATCTTAGCCTTGGCAACTATCAAATGGATGGCATGGCTGCATAGCCACTGTTGAAACTCTGGAGAGACTAAGAAGCCAATTTTTCAACTGGACAAACTGACTCAAGGGAAAGAAACTAGAAGGAGGGCTCTCCTATCTCAGTCTGCCAGACTCAACTTACCTGTAATGAATCATCTGGAAACTTAGTGGCTTCAAGGAAGTGGGGCCAATGAGGACAACAGAGGAAAGAAATCCAGCCAATTTAAAATGAATATCTAGAATAAAAACTTATGATGTAGCTAATGGTACATGAAGTTGTCTCGAATCAAATAAGAAGATTATTACCTATTTAAGTGAGTGGTAGTGGGGGCTGAGGGAATCACAGTCCTGGGCTCAAAAGGCCTGTGACGATTCAAGGTTGAACTCTTGGGCTTGCAAAATGCAGGCAGGAAATGGGCTGGGAAAACTGCTGACCCCCCAAGGGGGCATCTTCTCCCGTGCCTGCTGCTGATGTGGCCAAGGAGAATAATGGGGAAAAATGCACTTCCCAGAATCGATGTTATAGCTCCAAGCACCATGCTTCACATGACATTTAAGTGCTGCAAGGCAAAAGGAGAACCTCTCATTAATTTTCCTCTTTTTATTAGGAAGGAAACCTTTCTAAGAGCACACAGCAGATTACTCCTCAGGTCCCTAGGCCAGGGTTGAATGTCGTACCCAGAGGTCCAGAGTGGAATCCCACAGAACATTTCATGGAGCTCCATGATGGGATCAAGGAAAAGGACTCTTAATAATTTCTGAGTAACAAGTTGTCCTAAAACTAATAGCTTAAAGAAACAAAAATTTATTTTCTCATAGTTTCTGAGGGCCAGGAACCTAGGAACAGCTTAGCTGGGTGGTTCTGACTTACGGTTTCCCATAAGACTGCAGTCAAGCTGTTCGATCTGCATTATCTAAAGCCTTGATTTGGGCTGGAGGTTTCGTTTCTGAGAAGGGTTAATCATGTGGCTATTGGCTGGAGTCCTCAGTTCCTCACTGGCTATTGGCTGGAGTCCTCAGTTCCTCAATGGCTATTGGCTAGAAGCCTCTGTTCCTTGACAAGTGGAGAGCTACAGGCTACCTGAGGGTCCTCAATATATGGCCGCTGGATTTTCCCAGAGTAAGTGAGCCAAGACAGAGAATGAGAGAAAGACCAAAATGGAAGCCACTTTTATGGCTAATCTCAGAAGTGACATATCATTACTTCAGCCATATTCTACTGGTCATGCTGTCCAACTCTGGTACAGTGTGGGAGGTGATTATGGAACTAGGTAGACTAGGTAAACTCCAGGCACTGGGAATCTTTGGGGGCAATCTTGGAGACTTGCTACCATGGAGCTCTTGAAAGAGATAAAAAACACAGCAAGAAATATGAGGTGATATCAGAGGCCAAGGGAGAAAGTTCCAGAAAAGCAATGCTTGATAGTTAAGAATTAAGAAATATCCACTTGATTGGCCAATTTGGGTCACTCAAATGTTAAGAGCAATTAAGAACAACTTAATTTGACTAGTTGGCAGTGGACTGAAGTATGAATGGGTATTGAGCAATGGGAGAATGGTGTTCGTGGACTACTTTTTTGAGAAGGTTGGATGAGAAGAGGACAGGCGAGGTTCAGACAGAAGCTAGCCGAGCATATGGTGGGGTTTAGGGGTTTGTGGGGTGTTTTTTTTTCTTTGCATCTGAGAGGCCTGAGTATATTTTTAGGCTGAAGAGAAGCAGCCAGCAACTGGGAGAAGTGAAGATCCAAGAGAGGGAATGATGACGGATGAGGCAGCCTCTCAGAGGAGGCAGGAGAATTGGAGGTCAAAGACACAGGTGGGGTGGTTGGCTTTGAACAGAAAGATGGCTCATCCTCTGAGACTGCCGTGGGGGAAGCAGGATGAGTCTGGCTGATGCAAGGGCTGGGGGTGAGGACACCTGGGAACCGAGAACTCATTCCTGATGACCTCCATTTTCTCAGGAGGCGTGGGAGACAAGGTCTCCAGGAAGGATGAGTGGGGAGTGAACAATGATGTTAATTACCAAGGTGATTGCTTACATATGAAGGAAGGCTGAGAAATAGCCTGCTCTCATAGACAGGGCAAGCCCTTTCCATGTGATCTCATTTCACGTTCTAGCTCTCCTTTTCCGTAGTGGCAGAGCACCTGTCTAATTTACCATGAGATATGGATTGGTGAGACTGATTGAATGAAGGTGGAAGATACCAGAACTCAGTGAGAATCATGACACCTTGGGGGAAGGGTGGGGCAGGCACCTTCGATGACTCACCAGACATTCCACCCAAGGGCCTGTCTTGCCGTCATTGCTCATGGGCAATGGATGGAAACTCAGTTCTTTCTCTCCCAGGACGGTCCAATCAAATTGGTAGGCCCACAAGTTTTCTCACCATCCCCACGTATGATCAAATACTGTACTTTGGCATCCAGGAGGTTCCAGATTTTCATTTTGGATCTGTCTGTGACTAGTGGAGTCCTCAATTCCTCACTAGCTATTGGCATCTGTCTGTGACTGTGACTAGTGACCTTTACAGGGTCACTTAAACCTCTCTAATTTCAGGGGAGCCCTGACAACACCTCAGGTTACTATTTCGGAAATTTAACCAGTGTTTCTGTGCCCTCTGGTATTTCCTCCCGTCCATGCCTTGCTCCTCACCTTGACTATGATTCCCACATCATTTGCTCCCCCACGCCATCTTACTCCAGGTCTGTCCTGGCTCCTCAACTCCCTTCATCCCCAACTAAACTGAACACAAAACAACACCAGAGGAGCCCAATCCACACCTGCATTTGCTTTAGACAATGAGATTCCGGACTTGAAGCTGATGTTTGGGGGGGGAGGCTGGGAAGGGGTGAATTACTTTTGCATGGGGGAGGGTCATGTATTGTGGGGGCCAGCAGGAATGCAGGGCTAGCTAGCCTCCGACTCCTGCGGCAGGCCCCTCCCACACGGAATTAGGACGGACCACAGCACAAGTGACAGCGTGTGATTTGCAAGGGTAGATTGTAAAAGGCACTGCGGCCTCCCACTTGGTCTGTTGGATCCCTTACGTGGGGGGGTGGGGGGAAGGCCGCAGCCAGGTCATGCAAATACTTGAGCAGCCTCGTGGAGATGCCACCGGAGGCGAGCTGGGTCCCGCCACCAAATGCATGAGCACCTTGGAAGCAGATCCTCAAGCTTTCAGATGAGCACAAGCCCGACTGCCATTTGATTGTGACCCCAGGAGAGACCCCAAGCTAGACCTGCCTAGTCCAGCTGCTCCTGAATTCCTGAACGTTAGACACCATCGGAGATTGTCCATTTTGGCTGTTTGAAACCAATACATTTTGTGTACTTTGCTCAGTGTTTGATTGCTAATACATCCTCACCCACTATTAGAGGTTCTAAACGTTTTTTTAAAAGATTTTATTTATTTATTTGAGAGAGAATGCATACAAATGGGGAGAGTGGCAGAGGGAGAGGGAGAGAGAGAATTCCAAGCAGACTCCTGCTGAGCATGGGGCTGGCCGTGGGGCTCCATCTCACGACCTTGAGATCACGACACCAAGGGTCAGACACTCAAGCAACTGAGGCACCCAGGCGTCCCCCAGTTATTTTTATCTCTCCTAAAGGAGGCACAGGGAGGCTGACTGGTGGTCCCAAACCCCACAGCAGAGCTACTAAATTCCACCAAAGAGTCAGAGCCTATGTTCCTGGACCCCGCTCCTGTGTCTGCCCTGCCCCTCTTAGCTCCCTCTCTCCTTTCTGGGCCACATCTTCATGTGGCCCGTGCTCCCATCCCGCCCCAGCATCACCTTCTGGAAAGCGATTCAACCCTCCCCCCTTCTCAAGTCCTTTGTGCTCAGAAGCCAACACCCTAAAGTGAGGCAATGGTGACCACCACCACGAGTGACTCACGGTCTCATGTGGCCACTCGGTGACAGATAGAGTTTGGCGCCACAATATTTGCCAGTGGGGCCTCCTGCAGTAGCCCGGGCTAGAAACAACCAGGAGCTACAAGACATACAATTTTTGGCTTTGCTTTGAGCTTGTCCAGTTGGCTCAAAGAAAGTAGAGTCCTGGCCAAAAAAGCAAGAACTTAATTGAGGCTGGGAGCCATAATATGACCGTGAAGTCTCAGTTTTGACAGTTAACCCCTTGAGCATGATATATGCATAACCTCCTTTGAGCTCTAGATGCAGAAACGCAGCCTAAGGAAGATGGGAGGAAAGATGAACACGTGGCTTCATATTATTTGTGTCCCTATCCTAGGATTGCCTGGGCCAGGACAGCCTCCCTGCTCTCCCTGGAATGAGCTTCTCCCACTAAGTGCCAAGAGCCTGTGAGTCGTGTCATGCCTGCATCCTCCACTCCCAGCAGTCTCGGGCTGCAACCCCAGCCCTTATGTGCCCTCATTTGTTTCAGCCTGGCGTAATAGCTTGTCGTGCCCTCGTCCTACCTCCCCCAGCTCTGAACCCTCTAAGACACAGGGGGTGGCATCTAATTCACATCAGAGCTCACCAAGGATCCCACCCTAACCGGTCCTGTCAAGGGAAGATGCTCGGTGACATCTGCTCCGTTGGACACAATCAAAGTTACACAGAAGGACCTGTGTCCACACAGTCCCTCTAGTTATGGGAGTCCATGAACTTGAATTCTGCAAGAAGAATGTCTATATTGGGTTAAACTTGGCTGACTGGGCGAGGCGGGCAGAGCAAATAGTATGTGGAATGAAAAATACATAGCAAAGCTCTTCAGATTATTTAGCCATTTGAGGAAGGGCTGGTGTAGGAATTTGCAGCAAAGCCAGGCACATTCTCTTGGGAAACATTCTTAACAGCCAGGCTTAATTTCCCCGGGGAGTGGCCCACAGTTGCCCCAGCAATGCCTTTGTCGTGGTGGCCTGCGCCTGCCTTTCTCTTCTGCTCCCTTTGGAGCACCTCCTTCTTCAACACTTCATAGTAATGACCACAGCGATGATGGCCTGACCAAATGACTTTGACCCATTGTAGACAAATGTTTTTTTCTTCTTAACAAACCTCATGTTTCGACATCCCCAGGAGGAAGCATTTGGCAGGGAAACAGTTCCCTCATTGAACGTCTAGGTCTTGCACAAAATATATCAGCGATTTTTAGCCCAAGGTGTGTGGGGGTGTGGTAAGTCAGACAGGTGCTCTACCAGTTAGGACACTTTGGGGTGCCAGTGACAGAAAATCCAATGCATCAGCCTTGGGCAAAAGAGAATTTCTGCAACATATTCCTGAAGATCCAAGACAGCTCCAGCTTCAGGTGGGGCTTGTTTCAGGGTTTCAAATTGTCACTAGGAAGCTGTGGTGGTCTGTTCCCATTTCTCAGACTTACCGTTTTCAGATTGTCTTTGTTCTCAGGCTCCAAGTTGTGATAAGACGGCTGTCAGCAGCTCCAGGAGACATGCTCCAGGATTCAAACTCAGCAGAAGAGAGGAGCTTCTCCTTCCCTAAGTCTGGGAAACAAGCTCCCAGGCCTGGCAGTCATTGACCCAATTTGGGTCATGTGTCCATCCTTGAACCAGTCACTGAAGCCAAGAAGGCAGCGGGATGCTACTCCGCTAATCCTAGGTCACGTGGTCCCACTGGGTCAACCTGAATCCCTTAGTCCGTTCAAATCACATGGACAGAGAGTGGGAAAAACGGATTGTTGCCCAAAGGAAATCTGGGGCGCTGGTCATGCGGAGGAGGGTAAAGATGGCATGAGCCCTAACAGAACCACGCAAGCAACAACCCATAATCCAGGCTACGTCAGAGGACAGTGGGAGTCCCAGAAACACCCACATCTTTATATCAGTTGTGAGAATCACAAAATTTCGTTTGCTCTTTGTTATTTAATTTTTTTAAGTGATAAAGAAATTGCCACAGGAACATGAACCACGTGGGCGCTGTTGTTCCAGGACCCAGTTGTTCCTCTGAGTAGCCCTGTTTTCTGTTTGGGGTTAGTGACTCTTCGGAAGGTGAACTCTACCCTCACTCCACACTTGGCGGATACCAGTTAGCGACCGCCATCTTCCCATTCCCCCGCCCCCAGGATTGGTGCAGGGGTGAGCATATGGCCTGAGCTAGTCCAATCAGAATGGACCTCAGGACTCCTGCCGGTCAATGCTAAGATGTTCTTTCTGGCAGGATATGAACGGAAAAGCGGGTGGTCCTGGGGGCTGTGAGTACCCATCTTAGGACTACAAGGAAAGTGAGGCTGAGAGCACTGTAGCAAAAGAAGCAGGGGTCGGGGAGTGGAGAGGAAGAAAAAGAAAAGAAAGAGAAAGGAAAAAAGGGATGAGGGAGAAAAAAAACTGAGTACTTGGTGACACTGTTAAACTAGGTCAAACATAACCTGAAGCCAGACCTACCTATGGATTTTTCATTTATGCCGGTCAACTTTACTGTTCCTGCCAGTTTGGCTAAGATGCACGCCCGCTCCCCCAGCACCATGGTGTGGGCCCCTCTCTAGGAGCAAACCCTTTCCAAGGTGCTCTACTTCTGACATAGAAAAGCGAACTCTCCCTGGGACTCTGGTCGGCTTCTCCCGGATGGGCTGCCTCTCCCTATAGGTGAGACTTTCTATTATTTGCAAACTAAAGCCTTCTGATTTACTCAAAACATTTTTGAGCTGCTTTCAAGTCTGGGCAGCTTGTGGAAATGTCCATTTAATAGTGTTAGGAAAGGAAATGTAGTGGGAAAGCACAGACATCTTGTTTGCATTCCATTTAAAACATTTTTTTTAGAGAAGCAATGTGGGTTCATGGCAAGAAAGTGGAAAATTCAGAATAGGCAGATCCATTCATCAATACCCCTCAAATCCTTCCATACAGAACAATGGTTTCTTGTGTGTGCAGTTGAAATATATTGAGAGGCACCTGGGTGGCTCATTCGTTAAGCATCTGCCTTCGGCTCAGGTCATGATCCTGAAGTCCCAGGATCGAGCCCCACCTTGGGCTCCCTGCTCGGCGGGAAGCCTCCTTCTCTCACTCCCCCTGCTTGTGTTCCCTCTCTTGCTGTGTTTCTCTCTGTCAAATAAGTAAATAAAATCTTTTTTAAAAAAGTATATATTGAGTCTTTGCTATGTACTGGGACCTTCATGCAACGACCCCTTTCTGCAGAGAAGACAAGCGAGATTCAAAGCCGGTAATGACCTATAGGGAGACACCGCGGGCTGAAAACGTCGTTGGACAGAGCCCATGGCTTCTAACTCCGGATTCAGGTCTCCTTACCAGGCCCAGACCAACGAATTGATGTCAGAATGTTTGGAGTTTGTGGGTTGAGGGAGCAGAGAGTGGCAGGTCTGGGAAAAAATTAGGACAGGATATCAGAGCCTTCCTTCTAGTTCTGGCCCCACCACTTACTGGCTGGGTGATCTAGGACAAATATTTCCTTTATTTTATTTTATTAATTTTATTTTTTATTTTACTTTTTATTTTGTTTGTTTTTATTTTTATTCTTAGGTTTTATTTATTTTATTTGACACAAGAAAGGAGAACAGCAGAGGGAGTGGGAGAAACAGATTCCCCGCTGAGCGGGGAGCCCAATGCAGGGCTCGATCCCAACATCCTGGGATCATGATCTGAGCCAAAGGCAGAAGCTCAACCAGCTCTGAGCCACCCAGGTGCCCCGGGGACAAGCATTTTCATTTGACGGGGACCTGTGTGAGTGATGCCCCACAAGCTGGCAACTGTGGGGAATTGAATAGGGTTAGTGAGTGCAGTGGCTCGGGCTGCCTGCAGGGGGCATTGTTGAGAAGGGGAAAAAAAAAACCCTGAAAGGAAGGGAGGAGCCCCCACCCCCAAAGAGGAATGCAAACCTTCTGCGGAGGTCCCTAGAGGCCTCCCAGGGCCACTGGGGATGGGTGCTCCCTCTTGAGGCTGCCATAGCCTCCAACAGAGCTCTAGCCGCGTCAGAGTGGGGGCCGGAGCTGGAACTTCCCACTTCTGTGTAAAAAGCTTCATTTATCTTTCTCAGTTCTGCTTGGCCCAGGGAAACGACAGGAGACTGTTTTACTTTCTTTTTTTTTTTTTTTAAAGAAAATTTTCCATTGTGGAAATGGCATGTGTTTATTTGTAAAAGTGCAGCTACAGGAATCTGTAATTTCTGGTAGAGGGAGATGGCTCAGGGGCCAGTACTGACCCCTGTATTATTATATTAAAGTGAGGTCTGGTTTCTGAGCCCCAGGATTCTGCCCTCCTAGACCTCTCTCCTTAGAGCAGAACAGAAATCTTGCTTAGGAGTGAGAAGGAAAATACAGAAGAAGAAACCTGAAGTCCAGGGAATTGAAACACCAGTATAAGAACTGGCTGACATTTATTGAGTGCTTACCATATGCCAGGCACTGCGCTAGGCGCTTTACACATTGAATGCCCTCAACAACCATGGAGAATGGGAATTACTATCTGCACCCTTACAAGGGGGGAAATCGAGTCTCAGAGAAGCAGTAACCAGCCCAAAGTGATGACGCAAAAATTATATACTCCAAAGTCTGACCTCAGAGTCAGTCTTATGCCTGAGGTGGAAACATAGAGCTCACTCCTGCTGGCAAGAGCCCTCTATTTGTGAGAAGAAACTAAACCCCAAGGAAGAGTTTACATCTTCCCAATACCCTAGCCCTCCTCCATCAGAGTTCCTCCCACATGGGAAATAGCAGGGCCAGGTAACTCCCTAAAGCAGGTGGCTTCTTCCATGGGACCCATAGAAGTTCACTTTGTCCTTATTGTCCTTATTGACCTCCTTCTGGAAAATGCTTTCTTGGACAGAATGGGATAGAAATGGAGGCACTAGGGATGGGCCTGGGCCAGAAGCTTTCCTGGCCGTCCTAAACACACTGAGCATATTTCCCAGAGGGAAAGGAGTCAGGGGATGGAACCCAGAGTCCAGACCGCCTGACTTCCCACCCTTCCTTCCTTAACAACATGGCTTTGGATGAGCTACATAACTTCTGCATCTCAGTGTCTTGATTTGTTACATGGCAAATAGAAATATGTATAATTGGGAAGATTTCATCCTGCAAGGTGGTCTGTATCATTAGAACAGTCGTTGGCACATAGTAAATGCTTAACAAAATTAGCTGCTATTATTCTCCAGAAGTAACTCATTTCCACTGAGTAGACCATGATGAACAAATAGTCT